>JABRWK010000215.1:124544-137429 GCA_013372445.1 Hypothenemus hampei | reverse complement strand
TTTAAGCCAATCACAGAGCCGTATTTTTAAGCCCTATGGTTTCCAACGGTCTATTCTTAACGCGAACGGACAGTACCTGTGTTTCAACTACTACGCATGCGCTTTGTGAGAAATAACGTCTATGAATTCTCTTGATATTTAAGAAATTTGATTATGGCATAGTTGTCAAATATTCACATGTTGTGAGTTATTGTCAAAAGTATTTAATAATATGTAAGAAATAAAGAATGATATTCACTTTACATAGTAAACATGGTAATGTCGCAAATGTTTTGATTTTTTACTCTTTTTAGTGTGTAAGTTTGGTTATGCGTTTTGCAATTTGCAAGATTAATATAAAAATGAAAATTATTTCTACAAGTTCGGCAATAGTGTAAACTATTTTAAGAAACAGATAAAACCCTACCGAGAACACTAGAAACTGAAAACTATTAAAATTGTTTATAGACTCGTTCACATCCACTTTGCATACGTATCTTAACCAGTTAACTGCGTTCGACGTTTATTCTCGTTACCGCTTGATTTTAACCAGTTAGCGCCCAGCATTCCCGTTTAACCCTTTAACGACTAGCGTTGCCATATGGCAACGGTAGTGTTTTGCAAATACATATACATATGTTTCTTCATTAAACTTTTCATTTTATTTTTAATTTATGTGTGGTTTTTCATATCTAAATACTTTACCGTTAATGGGTTAAGGATTCTTTGCAGACAATATAAAAGCATACTATCTACAGTCTTTTAATCATTGGTTGAGATTATCATTATTTTATTCCAAAAAAATATAATATAATATATAATATTCTAACCAGTTAATTAGGCACTTCCTGAGACTTTAAAAAATAAATTCCGCAGTTAACTGGTTAACAGAAAAACTAATGTAACGGATCATAAGATATCTACTAATCTAATATTTTCAAACATATAAATGCAACTATGTACGAGATCTATTAATTTTTCGTCGTTGATTTTAAATCGAAAATTGGTTTTAAAAAAAGTAGCTTTTTGTTATACGTACAATGTTCAACAAGCCAAATAACAATAAACGAAAATCCGCTGTCTGTCAGGACTGTCAAAAGTCACTTTGCAGCTGGCTTCTTATTGGCTGCACCTAAAAAACATGCCAGACATAGGGCGAATGTAATTTTTCGGCGATGTCTCAGAAGTGTCACTCACGTAATCACAAATCCTATAAGATGTTACAGATCACGTGAGCAACAAGTAGAATACATTGCGGAGGCTGCAAGATGTCAATACCGAACTCGCCCATATCTTCTTAAATTGAAATTGATCGAACCCCCATGCGTGTTATGTTATGTGCAATAAATACATATTTTAGTTGAATATAAATGTCAACATCTACTTTAATGTATTTCAACTTTTTGTACTGTTTGTTCACCTTAAGAAATGTGCGCAAAGTAGATGCGAACAGGCCTTATGAAATAACTGGCAGAACTTATTTTCGTTAATCGAGCTGAAACATCAAGTGAATAAAGTAAACAACTGTATTCATCCGACAATAGGAATACATTAATGTCGTTTCTAAATAAATTGCTCCACATAAGTTAAGAATACTACTGAAATTTTTATTATATTAAAACAAAATTTTTCCCAAACAACATTCGAATTTAATTAATTACTAGTAGTAATTACTGGTGATACATGAAAAAAATTCATTATAATCAATTGTCGAAAAGTGCAAAATTTTATGTCAATATCGCCCGTTGATAAAATATTGAACACGAAATTTGAATTTTTTTGGATTTTGCCAATAAACCATTTACAAAATTGTTTTCTGGGTTCAAAATCAACATTTGAAAGTATCTGTACCCTTTGTGAATGATAAGGGTAGAGTAATTGCTCTTTTAGTGTTTTAAGTACAGTCCAACTAGAAACTTCTACTTGTCGCACAATACTCCAGGTACTAGTTGAATCCTCTTCAAAAAGGTTTAAAATTTGTTTTTCGGCATTAGGCTTCTATCTTCAGGAACCACACTACCCATATCCAGAAGTCTTTAGGAGACGTAGACAAATGTTTGTCGAGCTGGAAGTTGATCTGGATATCGGTGTCCCTAATCGGAATTTTGTAAACCTTCTCCATAAATTAAAGTCATATCGTGACACTCATGTACATGAAACAGTTTCGCTTTTAATTCAAATTAAATTCACGCATTGTCTACCGATGATCCAATACTAAATTTTCAAACATTCGTATCATTCAAAGCCAGAAAATGCTGAAGAAAAATCATAAGCAAAATTTCGTTGAGGCGATTAAGTTTGGATATTTTCGTAAAATTCCCTATTATTTTTGGCTGAAGTATGGCATAATTTTTAAATTCAAAATAATCTTTTTAGCAATAGTTATTAGTTATTAATTTTTAATTTTATTATAATGCAAAGGTGGCAATTTTGAACTTCTTGTTAATATAATTTGAAAGGTCTTATTTATAGTATCATTTTCTATATAAGGCCATAGGCATATTAGAAAAATATTATTTTTTTATATAACCTTCATATACATATACTACTATATCTAATTAATGGGTGAGATGAAATAGTGCCATTATCGATACAAATTAATTTGCATTCTCCATTTTGTCCAAAGGTGGGATAGGACCAGTTTTATTTATCTACCTATACAGTCTTAAGGAAAAATGTATATTTTATCATCAAAAATACTTTGAAATTTTTAATTTGTTTAGCTACAAATTAGACTACTTGTATGTACTGTGTCGCCATATTTTCGAAAAAAATAATGGTTTCCCTGGAGAAAAAGACTTTTTTATCATATTTTAAATGCAAGGTTTGTGACTAAAGTAAATCCTAGGAACCACATGTGAATTGTGTACGATATTTATGTATTCTCTGGGGATGGTTATCTGGACTGCGCAAGGTGATATCATTGACAGTGCTTTTAGCACTGCCAATGATTTGGCGTGAACTGAAAGTTTATGTTATAGACTGTTCTTTTTGTTTAATAAACGTCACTAAGATTAAAAATACCGATATATGCTATTACGCTTACCTCGTAGCGAATATTTACCAGTATCACTGAGCCACCAGATAATTGCGAATTAAAAGTCTTCTAATAAAAATGACGATAAATCTGGATCTGATACGGAATTGAGTGTACCTTCAATATCTAAAAATCCCCCTTTTATAACATAAGCTGATTTAAATGGTCTTGTACGTGATTTTAATTTGTTACAAGTTCAAGGAGAGATTCTTCTCGTTTACAAGAATAGCTTGCAATCATGAAGCAGGCTTGCCTCGTGATTTAAGTCAAGTTGCCTTTTTTGGTGGGTGCCTAGAGCCACTATTTTCTATATTTCTTATCATATTCCTGAGAAAAAAAAGAATTATATAACAAAACAATCTTCAAACATATGCAAAATTAGAAAACGTTATTCTTTTTAAGTTCACAGTAGTTTTGTATTAAATTTTACATAAGGAAAAAATGATACTGATTTAGAATTAAATTTTTTAATTTAATTTTTAATTTTAATTTGTTTTTTTTGTGGTTTAATTTATTTGTTTGTGAGAGAAACTACTAATTCCTTCTTTTCCTGTTCGATCGTTGTTGTTCAAACATTTTCCGTTTCTCTAATTTATCGTACATTTCTTAATCCTCGATAAATGATTTTTCAGCACGATTTTCATTTTTTTCTATCCACCCATGGAACTAAAAAAAAGATATGTCTTATCGTTAGATATCAGATCTTCCACTACACCATTTATTTAAATTCTAATATTGTTATTTGAAAATGTATTGAAATATTGGTCTGATTATTTGTTTTTCAATAAAAATTTAATTTTGGTAATTTTAATGGGAAAAATGAAAAAACAACACAAAAAAAGTAATTTACACCGCTCGAAAAAATTAAAGGAACTCTACTTTGTGCCCTTGTAAGTTTTAGAAAAAGTACATATATTCCAATAGACACACATTTCTTCATAACAAATTCAACATTGCAACATTAAACTTAACAATTATTTCTAAAAAAAATTTAACAACATGAAATATCACAAAAAACAAAGTAAAAAATAACGATTTTCCAAGGCCCGCATTGAGCCCAGACTTCAATCCAATTGAGAACCATTGGGCTACATTGGACCGACTTATTCGACGCCGATTAAATTCACCTCAAACTCTTCAACAATTCACTGAGGCTCTAGTTGAAGAATGGGATAACATACCTCAAAAAGATATTCGACCTCTCATGCGAAGTATGCCCCGGAGATACCAAGAAGTAATTCGGGCTGCTGGAGGACATACGCGATATTAAATCGCTTTTGGTAGTCAAATAGTGCCACAACAACCTTGGAAATCGTTATTTTTACTTTGTGTTTCGTGATATTTCATGTTGTTTAATTTTTTTTTAGAAATGTTTGCTACTAATAGAGCCATCACCAGGACTTATTGTTAGTTTGGGGCTACAGATTTGGCTTAAAGAAAAGTCATTAAGCCTGAAAAATACAATCGGTTAATATCGTGTAACTCACTTCTTTTTCAAACTTACAACTATGACGCCATAGCGACTTCTTGATAATCAATGGATTGTGCAGACTCGCCCTCCAATAACTTGGCCAACTCTGGCTCAACTTCTTCAACCGAATTGACAATACTTACGGGTTATGAACTGTACTTGTATCATTAGTGTCATAAATTGAATTATAAAATTTGGAAAATAGAATTTGATTCATAACTCCCTATGTGACAATACAAAAAAAAAGAAATTAAAAACTAAAAATAAATGAAAAAAAAAACAAAATTATGAAAATAATAAATTATAGTGCAGAGCCTGTGCGTGTAATGTAGCGGTTGTACATCATTATGTTTTTCCTGAAATGACGGAATTCATTTAGTGGCGACATATTTATATTAGGCACAACAAATATGAAATTTTTGAGCAAATAGGTATTCTAATTTTTTTTAATGTCGACTAATGAAGTGCGATAGAGAGATATGAAAATGCCTGACGTCTTTCTATACATAGTGTACAATAAACAGTATTGTACTATTAAAACAATGTGTATAAGAAAATTTTAAATCAAGACAAATAATAATGAAAGAAATTACAATTACGTTTCAATGAATGTTAATTAATGTATATGTAATGCTTATTTGAAAGTTAAGAGATAATAACGCAAAAAAGTTTCCATATGGTTCAATGTCTAAGTGGGTGTGCGATCATCGGAAACCGCATGCTCTCAAATGAGAGTCTCGTCCGATTTGATATCGGCCATGCGAAGCCGCTCAGTGCGCTCAAAGGCGTCTTCCTGCCACGACTAGAACATGCAAATCTCCTGGCTCGTGTTGCTCTCTTGCGTGCTCGTTTTGGCACAAGCTTCCGTTCCCTATTTTGACGAAGGTAAGAGTTAATATACATATTTTGAATTTTGAGCTGTTTTTCGTTACTACTTTTATTGCTCTATTTTTCCATTAACATTAAAAAAATACTATTTCCATCTGTCGTATTTGTTAGTTCAATTGATATGTTATATTAACTTGAACATGTACATCGTGTACCATTTAATCAACAAGGGAAGTAAATTTTGACATTTTTATATTGAGTGAAAACATATCTCTCATTGGTTGTAACGGTAGAAAGTTAAATCAGAATAAGATTTTCTGATAAAAGTATCGTTCTTTCTTACAAAAGAAATTTTCTTCACAATCATGTACAACTAAATTGTAAATTGATAAATTAATAAAGAAATTCTGTGAAGTTAATTTTGCTAAATTGGACGTAAGTAAACTTCGTATCGAGAAAATTGCTGCACCCCCGGAATGTTGGCTCTTTCGAACAAATTGGCTTCATCAACGTCATATACAGATTACCGACTATGCTATATTTTAGACGGAAAATTTCTCTTTTATTAAGTTGTTCACGGGACGTAATCAATGACTTTTTTGGTTAAATACTATTCTTGGTTCCAAAAAATACTTTTTATTGATTTGTATGGGTAGTTTTTACTGTACTCCACCGTTATTAAGATGTTTTTTCCAAATTCCTAAAAATAAAATTAAATTTTTAATAATCTATAAGGTCATTATGGATTTTTTAAAATATTGTTATATTTACATAGTTTTTAATTTTTTTCTAGCAACTTTTATAATCTTTACTACGAGTTGTACAAATATTTTCATAAACCTACTTTGTAATTGAAACTTAAAATACGTTTCATTAACAAATCGCTCCTTTTGATTAGTTATTAACTATTGACTCATGCTATAGACGGGAAGATCATAGAAAACTTACCATTTAGTGTTTTTCAGCTGAGGCAAAAAAAATGAAAAAATGCCGGGACCCGTCGATTTTATTTTGGGAGGATATACATTTCTTTATTATTTCCAATCCCGTAGCTTCGAATCCTAACCGAGGATGACTTTCAGGTCTGAAATCTGAAATGAAATGAGGTATCGAGTGAAATGTCATTTAAAAGGAAGTTAAATTTTCTCTTTCAAATTCAGTTTTTTGAATTTGGATGGATTATTTCCGAGAAATAACGTTAGAAAGTTCTAAATAGTAAAAGTATGTACCAAATATTTCAGCTTCTTAAATGTTGAAAATGTCTACCGCCAACTTCCATTGAGTACTAGACGCTTTGCTCAAAATGGTTTCTGACGTTTTGTAACATTGCCGGCATAATTTGATTACTTCGTTAATGGTTTGTTGCTGTAAATTTTCTAAAACTTCGAACTGTGCTGCATAAATTTTTATCTTTTGATGTCCGCATAGGAAATGTCCAGTGGTGACAAATACGGTGAACGTGAAACCTATTTATATATGCCTTCTTTTCTCCATTGTTTAGGAAAAGTGTTATCTAAGAATTTTCTTATGAACAGCGTATAACGTCGAGGAACACCATTTTTTAGAAAATTAAGTTGCCTTCATATTAATGCTCATCTTCTTCGATACAGTAATATATCCTTTAAAATTCTCTGTCCGTATAAATAACTTTTCTGGACGCTGGATATTTTCAGAAATATTTGTGGCTCTGGCCAATCTCGACAATCGCATCGGTTGACTTTGCCATCAAGAAAGAAAGAATTTCATTAGAAAAGCATATATTAAAAAGAAAATTCTAGTCAATATGGATTCATTTACTCATACCACCACAAAATTCTAAATGATGGTCTTTACCGTCTTCGTTCAACTCTTGAACCAGGTGGATTGCATAGGGATAAAATTTCTATTTTTTAAGTATTGATGGTACGTGAAACATCTGAATCACCAGATCTTGTGTTCACAGTACGATTAATTGTAGTTCGATCCAAAACTGCCACCTTTACTTTACTGCCTCATTTCTGCTAAAATTCCCAATATTTATTTTTCTATTTTGGATTGATCCTGTTTCATTAAATTTTGTCATTATACATATCTAGTACCTACATAATTGTGAGATAAATGTTTATCTAGATAGTCTTTCTTTGAATAATCGAGCGCAGCTCTGGCATTTTATTATCTGGCATTCTGGCACATTATTTTCAAAGAAAAGGAACACTATTTCAATTCCTTCTGCAATGGTGCAGGGCATTATTATTAATTAAGGAGAAAAAATTTGTTTGAAGAAGCGAACACTTGAATAAACTGGCGGAATTTTGTTTATCTTTGAGGATTTTTTTTTTAAATCATTTGTGGATTGTAGTTAAATAAATTTATGACATTATTCCTCGTAAACAACTTATTCAAATTTAAAAAATTAGGTATCATTAAAAACAGAATTTAACGCGCCTTAAAATGACATATCACTCGAGATTCTATTCCTTTTAAGATTTTAGGGTTGAAAGTCAGCTTCAGTTAGGGATTGAGGCTGTCGGGATTGGAAATACTAAAACATATGCATCCCTTCAAAGTTAGGTGGACGGGTCCGAGAGATTTTTATTATTTTTTTTCGCCTAAGCTGAGAAATACTAGGTGGTAAATTTTGGATGGATCCTGTATAGACTAGGCGGGCTTCATAAAAGAAATGTCCAATGAAAAGCTCTAATATATGTAAACGAATTATTATTATAACTAATTTTATTCTTCTTTCAGGAAAAACTGTCATTTCAATTTTGAAATTAGCTAAATCGATAACACATAATCATATTATAGAAGAATTATTATTTTTACGATTTTTTCTAGGGAAAAAATGAAATATGTAACGTAACTCCTCATTCATCGCATGTTCGAACCTTTTGTAGGTCTTAAAACTAGTTACTTTTATATTTCTATGTTATTAACCTATCAAAATACAAAAGCGATCGTAAGCTTATTAACTTGTCAAAGAGAGATAACAAATTAAAAAAGCAGGTTATTGTTTGAATTTGAAATTTGCATTGAATTCCCTTTAAAACCGCATATGCTATTGTTGCTACTATTAATGATGAGTGATATAGTGATTTGTCAATCACTGTTTCAATCCTTACAGTTATTTTTTCATATTAGCGGTTTTAAACAGTGGGCTGATCAAAGTATGAATAGTAAAAGATATATCGTACATGTACTACAACAATGATAAAATTCAAAATCGCTAGTTCAAAATAAACGTAATTTAAATTAAAAATAACTATCCATCTGATACAAAATACTTTATATATCAATCACATTGATAGGTACTTTTTGTAAAAATGTTATTATTGAAATAATAGAGTACTTTGATTTAGATTAAAAAATTGTGAAAAAACATTTTTTTTTTCTGTGTACAACTCCAATATTACTGATTTTGAATTATGTCGTTGTTGCAACAAACGAGCGATCTATTTTAAAATGAACAATCTTAAACTCTATTCGGACTTTTAAAATATTGCGACAAATATCACACACAATACACATTTTTGTTACAAATAAAAACGAATAATATTCAACCTGTGTTCTTCACATTCGCAGAAAACTTTTCAAGCATGCCCAAACTTTATGATGTGTGTCGTAAAGGAAAATTTTATAAATCTAGACGTGGTTTTTTTACACCTCATTATTAAGTTCAATTCATCATTCAGAACAAAAAAATCTCAATTAAGGGACCCACAGTTTTATTCGATTGCTTTATTTGAGGAAGAAAGCAGCTCGAATAGAAACGATAACGCTGTGGGGCCCACAAATTTAATTTTTATGCAACTGTTTTATTTGACAAAGATATCGTTAAATATGGGAGCACAGGTGGAAACTATTTTAAAAAACACAAAGAAAATAAAGAAAGTCGACAAAGACATAACTTTTTAATGGAAAACATTTTTCTGGTATCAATACGTATTTAAAAAAAAATGAATTCAAACCCGGTGAACTACATACATATGAAGGGTACAGGGAATAAATGAGCTAAGTCAATTTATACATATTATGTATACAGAAAACAAATAAAAAGTTTTCAAAATCCATCGTTTATTTTTCATACTATCTGTGTCACACTCTTTAGACTTGTTAATAAATATGAATGTTCGTAATTCTATCGGTTTTGATCAACAGAATACACATTATACCATACAATTGACAGTCATAGCAACTCAATGACAAAAAAAAGTTTCAAACAAGAACAATCTTATCGCCAGCGTGAACCTTTTTATTTGGCACTAGATGCGGAATAGCGCAATATTTGGTCCCTGTATTGTAATAACGTTTTCACACGGGACGATATATTGCCAGCAATAAAAAGCCGTAATATTGATGTACATAGAAAATACTTACTTTTAAATGAATAGTGTTCGCGATGCAATAAATGCTATGGTAGCAATAACACTAGATCGAAAGAACATTTGTTTTCTCCTTTGTTAATATTTTTTTTTCCTTTGATTTACAAGAGCCAGCATTAAAAGTCTTCTCTTTATGATTGTTCGACGTTCATAACATTGTGTATTTGATTGTACAATTTATTGCAGGAATCGCACGCCCTGTAAAAATTATTTACCTTAAAATCACATGCGTTATATGTTATCGTTATCGCGCTGTGTGAAAACGCCGTAATACTTAGCTTGATGTTTCACGTATTTTTCGCTCTCTGATTTTTCACGTATTTGCTCCTCCGTGATTTTTTCACGTATCTGCTACTCCCTGATTTTTTCACATATGCTTCTTAGTAAGAACAATCAATAACTGTAATGAAATCACTGTAATTAATAAAATAAGTTTTGATATTAAATACAGTTATTGAAATATTATTCGTCATTAATTATTGCCAAAATCGGAAAATATCTATGAGGCTAATTGAAAAGTTGAAATTAAATACCCAAAAGGCAAAAATTACATGTTTTATCTTTTTTTCAATATTGTTCTAAACAGGAAAGCTAATGGACTAGTGGTAGCTTAACGAAAACAATCATTTATTGATAGTTAATATAATTTTCAAATATAGGATTCCACATAACCGCAGTTTAAAATTTAATTAGAAACATTTTTCATTTTTACGGTTTTAAAAATGAATTTTAAAAGGCTATAAGACTGTTTTGAATTTTCAATAGTATTTTCGAAAAGAAAACCGTCAAATACAAAAAGTTTGAAGGAAAAAAGGAAAAAAGTTTTGAGGAAAACAATTAGAAATGTTTTTACTGGAAACGCCTTATGCTACTTATTTGTTGACAAAGGTAAAAAAAAAACATGGTCAATCCAGAGCGGACTGGAGCTCGGTCCAATTGAAAACATTTTTGCATAACATTAAACTTCCCATTTTCTATAAGAGAGGCGTTTGCAATTGTGAGTTTGAGTTTGTGCTATTCTAAATGCAAACAGTTAAAGAATAGTCGTTGTAGATAAAAGTTAAATAGTCATTTAACGAAAGGGTTGTTTTATATTTATAACAAGATAGCAAGCAATTTGAACATTTAAGAAAACCACAGCATTAAGCTCACTATATCATTAAAAAAATATCAATAAATAATGTAAAATATCGTGAGCGTTCAAGCAAAAGTCATTAAGTCCAAATTGTAAATTTTGAAACTTAGTACACTATTGTTTTGAAAAATTTGGTTTAAATTTAGAAATTTGACTAGCTAAGTGCATCAAGCTATTGAAGATGAAAAGCTATTGAATAGATTTTTATAAAAAGTGTACAATTAAATCTGTAATTTCGAAAATAATTTTAAGTTTAAAATACAATTACTTGAAATTAATCTATTTGAACTTAATGACTTTTGCTTGAACGCTCATGATATAAAAACAAAAAAATAGGTAAAAGAGCTTTTTTGTATTTTTTAGAAGATCTTTTAAAACTAATAATAATAGAATAAAAAAATTGTTCAGTAAACAAAAAGTACATGAAGTTGAACTTTACAATAGATGCTGTAACAATAAACATAGTATCATTTAAAAAACCAAGTTGTCCATGTTTGAAATTTTTTAATTTTAAATCAGTATATCTCGCGAATCAATTATAACTAAATATATAATAATAATAATGATTTTATATAATTTTTTGGTAGTAAATAGCAAATATGATACTCAACAGATCTAAGAATCATAGCATCATTGTTTCTAAATTATTTACTTCAACAACTCAATCACTATACTTCAAATCAAACAACTATCCTCAAAAGCATAATTATAACATCACTTGCATTTTGCCCTTATCTGAATTCTCCCTTACAAAAATTAGTTTAAAGATTTACCTCTAAATTAAATTGAAGCAATTTTGCCAAATTTAACAATTTTCTTAATGTTTAATGAATTAAAAAAAGAATAATAATTTTCATGGTGTGCACAACTAACCTTTAACACCAATAAACTTTTATATTCAAATTTTAACTTCAGTATATTAAAATTAAACTTAATAATAGTTTAGTTAGCTATTTTTCCTAATTAACTCGAATAATGCAAGATTTCATGCTATTGATTAAGCCTGCAATAATTGCAGGCTCAATTCCGTTCGATGTGTTGACAATGGCTGCTCATAATTCCTTAACTGTATCATATTGCTTGTTATCTGCATAAATCTTTCTGGTCATGTAACCCCAGAAATTCTCAATTCATTGCCACAATATTCCCTAGTTACAATGGCCAGCTTGCTCTTCTAACAAAGATCCGATGGAGAATACAAGGGTCTCCATAAAAACAAACTTTGGTCTGGCACTTTTTTTGTGCACTCTGTATAATCAAAATAATATGAAATTATTGACCTTATAGTCCAGTACAGCGCTCAAAAAAACTTTCTTCAAAATATAAATATCCTATGCCTTATACAATCATCTTAAGATCTTAAGATCCTCAGATCGATATCGATATTTGTTAATAAGTGGCAATTTTATTTAAAGTTTTTTTATCTGTTATAATGAACACAATGGAGGGGAAAATATCCTAATTGTCAGTGAAAATAAGATCTCTTTTAAGAGAGCATTTCCAGAGCTTTTAAATTCATTATTCAATTATTTTAGATTAGTTTTACAGGGTCGATTAAAAGAACAAGATAGCAAATATGGTTTTCATCGTTTTTTTTAAATTTTCGTGAAAATTTGAAATGGAACATTTGTGATTAGCATGAAATTTAAAGAGTTTACATAAAGAATTTAACGGTAAAAGCAGCGAATCAATAATTTTAAACTTGTTTTAAGTAGAGTCAGTTTTATAACAAAAGATAAGTAGGCTTTAGCGAGAAACATAAGATATCCATTATTCTAATAAATTAATGTCACGAGGTTTACAAACCGCTGAAAAGGTAAAATAAAAAAAATGTACAATATAAATATAGGTACCATCCAAAGCCAATTTGAACTTGGACAGAGTCTTTTTAGATAGTTCTATCTAATTATCTATGGTTAAAAATGTTGTAAATGAAGAGATCCTATTCGTATTATTAAATCCAACATAATGACCATCAGTAAGCCAGTGAATAAGGAGGTTTATGAAATTGTGTTTACTAAACTTTAGGATAACGGCCTTTTGTATTTTACTCCCAAAATTAGGTTGCTTTCTT
>JABRWK010000215.1:95529-114447 GCA_013372445.1 Hypothenemus hampei | reverse complement strand
TATATATATATATATATATATATATATATATATATATATATATATGTATATATTTATTTATTTTTTTTTTTAAAACGGACTTTATGTGCTCTTCGATAGAGCAGAGTACCTATAAAATTGACATAAAATTCAGTCAGATTCGGCTGCTAACTTTTTGATAGAAGAACATAAACAGTTAATATGGAAAAACTCCTTCAGATGTTTTATTTTTGTCGAAATAAAAACTAATGTTTCGCACTGAATTTTTTTAACAAATACCAAACTTTGTAGCAAATTAATTCTACCTTAAGGTGGCAAAAACGTGGGCTAAAGAAATTTACAGAAAATTTTTCATAATCATATCAAATGAGGGCGCTTTAAATCATATGCAACCTTTTAATACATACAAAGTCCTTTGAATTAGGGCAAAATTGGCGTTAATTTAAAAAATATCTCTAAAAAGGTAAAATTTTGGACTTTGATTTTTTGCGAATGAATTGGAACTGGCTGATTATTCAGGGATCGGATACTTTTTAAAGGTCTATTCAGCGGTATTATTAGCTTATTCTTAATGAGCCGTATTGTTGTGATACTAAATGCAAATTTGATTTTGCTTTTGACCTATTTCATTTTTTGCGGTTTTAAAGAGAACTTTTCAAATAGATAGAACTTCCGAATGCAGTAATACATTCTCACAATCAAGGCAAAGGTACGGTAAGTTAACAATTAAAACTGAATATAACAACAATTCATATTTACATAAAAAAGTAATTGAGAAAAAATTACTTTTTTTTCTTACATTAATAATTAGTAATTAACGAAAGTGTTAGGTTCAGCTTAATGTATTTTTACAATAGATATTCGAATTGTTCACCTTCAACTTCTAAGCACCCGTTTTCGTAAATTAATTACCGCCCTTAGCACGGCTCTCTTCGAATTTGCCTTAAATTTATAATACTATTACGCAATTCGTCAAAGTCGACTGATGTTCTATAAATGTTTTTCATTTTCTCTCATTAAAAATAGTCCAATGTTGAGTGATCACGCGATCTAGCTGGCCACCTAACATCACCATTATTGGATATTACTTCATTTGTAAATAATTCATGTAAAAAAATGTAACATTTTTAACGTTATGGGAAAGTACTCTATTTTTTTGAAACCACATATTGCTGCTATGACCCAAACAAATATTTTCATTTAAATAATCCTCAAGAAAAATTCGCAAAAAATGTAAATGTCATTCAGCCGTCAAAGTTACAAATGTAGGGTCCAATGATTTTGTCTTCCAACAAATCCGCCCACACACATTACGACCGAAACTAATTTGCAGACATCCTGCCTTATATTGATGTGTATTTTCGATATACCAAATATGTTCGTTTTGTCGATCGAATATCCTGACGTTAGTAAATTTACATTCATCGATAAATATAATATTTGATAATAATTGTGGGTTTTTCCGAAGGCAACTATTTAAAAATATGCACAATTCTACATGTTGAACATTATCGCCAGGATGAATATGAATTTTGAAAGTTTTGTTGCATTTCTTTTCATAATTCCCAAACTATAAGTAGTGTAATAAATTGAATTTTGTGCAATTTCTTTTGCAGAAACGGAACTGTTATTTCAAATGTGATATAGAAGTTATTTCATCACAATAAAACTGGTTTTATTTTTATTAATTCTAAACTTATGATTTATAAAATATTTTGTTTGTTTTATATGATCATTAGCGTACCATTGCGTTGGTTTTGAAAATGAACTAGGTTCACCTGAACCTGTATGAAGTGAAAGGAAACTTTGATGGTATAGTGCACAAAGTGTTAAACGAAGGAAATAACTTGTTTAGAGGAAAAAATCAAAAGTTCCGTACACGTTTGTAGTTCAATATAATGTTTAATTGAGACTGGTTTATATGTATAAATAAAATTGAGATGTTCAACATTTATTGCTAAACACACGAACCCTATAGAAATCCTTTTTTATGTAATATATTATCGTGCACATTTTGTTTTGTAGAAAATATATTTTTTAGAACATTTATAGAACTTCCGACATTTATATTATCAAACAACTAGTTACTCTACTTGATAAAGTAACAATGATTTACTAGTTTTTTCATCATTCCATTTCGAACCGGAATTCATAAAATTAAAATATATTCAGCGTATTGAAACAACATAAAAGTTTTCTATTACATATAACTAACTATAACTAACATTTATCATCTGATTGTGTTTCCCCAACCCATTCGTATTCCTTGTATTGGAAATTCGCTTAAAAAAATTAGTTTAATCATCAGGAATAATTTTACTTTCCAACAAATAAACGAGGTCATTTTTTTGTAGAACTGATAGTTTGGAATCATACTTTTGTTTTAATGTGACTTTTTCCCAGTTTCTCCTTCTGCTGAGCTTATCATTATTCAATACATTGATTTCGACGACAAAATCTTTACGATTAAATCGGTTGTACTTATACTGAATAATAAATGGATTTTGCTTCTGAAAACCAATCCTCCTTATCTTCAACCAGGAAATTTTATCGCGTTGAGTATTTTGGATAGCATTGACAACAATATTAGGCATGAATTGGGTTGCAAATTAAAGAAGTCGTTATAATTCCAATGATTGAAGAAGGAATGGTGGTTTTATTGTAGTTAGTGGAAGTAAAAGGCCCTATTTACGCGTCTAATTTACTTTTTTATGTCTCTTATTGTTAGTTCGTTTCATGATGGCATGCATGGGAATTTCATAAACTTTAGGACAATAATTTTAAAAATTTTTTATTTTAGTAGGTAATAACAAAGAATTTCCTGAAGCAATGATTGCAATGAGCTGCGATTTTGTGCAGTATACCATATGTATCTACTAAACTCATAAGAAAATTTAGGAGACAAGTTCGTATTTTCAGAGTCCCTTTATTGCCATGTGTCGCATTCCATACAAAGCAGCGTCCGTCAGAGTTACAAGCATTATAGATAGTAAAATTAGATATATTAAGCCTGTGTTTGTAATATATGTATTTGATTTTCGCCTGCATGTAGGACAGATAATATTGTTTGCCGATTAACCGAAATAGATCTAAAAGTTTTTCCTTTTTCTGACCTCGATTTTTCTTTATCCTCTGCCTTTATTTTCATCTGCTCTTTTTTTCTTCTTTTATGTCCGTTGCATTTTTCTTCCAATGATGCCTTATCTGTGACACTATTATATGTAATGCATTAAAACCATTTATCATTCTTTGGCATGTAAAAAGTTAACCTACGTTCTTATACATGAAAATTTTTTTAGAAACCAATACGGAAACCGAATTTACATTTTTATGGGCAAAATACATTTCTACAAATCTGTACATTATTGAAACATTTAAATTTGAAAAAAGGTACCTCTTTGTGGCACGTCCGCAAAAGAGAAATTGGATTCTTGGGACTGGAGCAATGTATTCTCTAACAAACTGTCTGGATCAGTATAATGAATCATTAACAGGAATAGTGTCTCTGCTTCGATTGTATTTAACATACAGGCCAGTGTTAGTAATATTTGCTGTGCGATTTTAGTAATCCAATGTGACATAAAAAATCATTTTATACATCCTCCGTTGAGTTCCATTGATGGTTTTTAAAATCTTAAATTTTTGGGTGATTTTCAAGGGTTGTAACTTGGTGAAAAATAGTCGTAGGGCAGATTAAAAAAATTGAAGCCAAGATCCAAGTTTATAGTTTTTCACATCTTCAGTTCAAAATTTTCAATCACCAGTAGTTTCTCAGTAATCACAAGAAAACCATGGGAAAATATTTTTTCCAAATTCTTGCTCGCCTTTCAAGAAGTCTACGAACTTTAATAAAAAATTTTGAAGGCTTCAATAAAAAGCTCTTTTAGAGAATTTTATCCTCTTTAATTTGAGCTGTCTATGAGCTTTATACGATAACTCTCCGTCGAGTTATAGCCGTTCAAATAAAAAAATCCGTTTTGATTGGTAATGAATTACTCAGGTAATGATGATCATTCAGAAAATTCTAGTCGCGTTTTTAAAACTTCAAAGTACCCCTCTTACAAATCGTAATTATTGGTCTTTAGGAATACAAATTTTTTTGATGCGAGAATGTTGTTTGAAAAAGAGATAAATAATTATCTATTTAGGGATATTTGCTTAACTTCGGATAACTTTGGAAGTAATGGATAAACTAAGGATATTGATTGTACGTTTTCAAACTCAAAGTGTCCCAAAGATATCCTGAAAATTTCAAAGCGCTGCGATTTTGTTTTCATAGTGCTCGGAATGATTGAATTTCTCACTTTTGCTAAAAAGCAATTTAAGAATGAATTTTTAATTTTTATTCAATTTTTAAAATTGAATATGCTTTTTTACAATAATCAGTATTTCTTTGCTTAAAAAAAATCAACAAAATTTCTTTTGAAAGTTTTTTTTTACTATATCCATAATGTTTCATAATCGCAAAAAAAGTTCATCTTTTTTTTTTAATTGTCTTTTCATATTTCTTTAAATCTATTTTTTTACAAGTTCAGTTTAAAAACGTAGTCACTATCGTCAATTTATCCATTATTAGAATGTTGTACTAATTGTAAGTTAAGCAAAATAGGCAATTTTTTATCTCTTTTACAAGTAATATTCTTGTAACAAAAAAAAATGTTTTCTCAAAAACCAATAATTACAACTTGTAAAGGGTACTTTGAGGTTTAAAAAATTCGAATTGAAATTTCTGAACGATTATTACTACCTGAGTACTTCACTATTAAAATCAACACGGACNTATTTTTGAATTCTGAATACAATGCCGTCGAGAAAATTGGGGCATTCCATTTGAAATAAGCAAGTTATTGAGGTTTGAAGTTATGCAACTTCAAAGGCATATTTTGGGGGTCGTGAAGGACTTTTCTTGAAATTCAAATACGTCAAAAGGTAGCTTATTAAGTCCTCTTGGAGCCTTAAAAAAATCATTCCAAAATTCGCAGCGGTTAGGACACAGCACCGATTTCCGTGGGAGCTTGCATCTGTCAAATTTTTCGAATTTTCTGGCATAACTCGGAAACGGTAAATTTTAGAGGTAGGTCACCTTACATAAAGTGGCCCTAGAATTTGACGAGGAATCCAAAAATGCCATTAAAAATGGGGGGTTCCATTTAAAATAAGGAAGTTGATAGCTACTTCCGGTATAACCGGAAGTGCCACAAAGTTGAAAATATTTTCCAAAGATAGATCAGGTCGATAAAGATTTATGTGAATTTTTTCAAATTTTTGTATTACATGGTTCTCCAGATACTTCTAATGTGGCATCAGCCTGAAATACCCTGTATATTATATCTTGCAGGCTAAGAGAAACTTGGTCTATTAGATCGAGGAGACGCACCCTTGTTTATTTATTCTCTTTTAGCGTTTCGAAATTCGAAGCAAATTTCCATTCCTGTCACTCTCCGTAAAGTAGGGAAAATTGTTTGTTTTTCCTTCCACAATAAACAATCCTGCTAAACTTCAAACGATTCTTTTCCATCATCTTCCCTCCTGATCGTCATTTCATTCGTCTAAAATCCTCTTAAGTGTTCCCCCAAATCTCGTAAATGGAAAGTAACAAAAATTTTTCATCACATACACATATCTTAACACACTGAAAACCTCCCTTAAGAAGGACAGTAAATCATAATCAAGTTTCTCTTATGAAGAAAAACAACAAAATAAAGAAAACTTTTCTTATCTGACGTCGTCCCACTAATACACTTATTTTCACTCGGGTAAGATAAAAAACCTTTGAGGAAAATCGTAAGCCTACGTGTTTTAATTATGTTTTCGAATTGAATTTTTCGTTGAATTTAAATTTGCCATAAATGCGTATGACATCATTTATTGATAAATGAAACTCTTTACACGATGGTCCGTAACATACACGGTGGGGACTTTAAATCGAATAAATTCATTTAAAATTAAGGGGTTTGTTTTTTTAAAAAACGCTAGGACACGTTGATTTTTATTTTTGAATGCTCTTTTTATGATGGTAAACTCCTGTATATAGGATAACCGAAACACCAGGTATATCTATAGGTATTGATAGCTATATGTCAGACGTAAAATCCCAACCATATTCATATGTAACTTCAATCGTTAATATCTCGGTAACTGTTGCGCTTAAGTATAGGACATGCTACATGAAACATACTTGGAATTTGAAGCAGAATCCAAAAATGAAATAAAAAATAAGTGTTTCCGTTTGAAAAAATAAAGTTGGTATTCGTACCTAGTTTTTGGGCACCCTGTATACATACATTTATCATGAAAAAAACCGCATTGAAAAATAAAAATATACGTGTCCGAACGTTTTTCCAAAAAACCAACCCCTTAATTTTAAATGAATTTATTCCATTTAAAGTCCCCATCCTGTATAGTAAATAAGCGACAGTTCAAAATTTTAAAATATTACGAATATTTATAAACTATTAGGAATTTAACTATAATATTTTTATTCTATTTCTATCATATTCATTGATGCTGTAATGTAATTTTTCAACGTTTTCCATGTTTAAGTGAATGTTTTTATCTCAGGGTGTAATTCCTAATTCGAACCCTAATCTAAACGACCCATTATGCCAATTCATGAGTTAAAACCAGACAAGTCATCATATGCCACAAATGCCCTGTATTAGATTTACACATTTATATCCCAAATGATCCAGTCTATAGTGGGCAAGATCATCGTACCTACAGACCATATGAACAGTGGTTTCCGTATCGCTCCCACAGAATCTGTACTTTGAGTCATCGACGATACTCATCTTGTGCAAAGAAACTTTTACTCACCAGTGTTCAGTTAAAATATTCAAGATTGTTCTTAGTTTCCTTTTATTGAATTTGAGATTAAATTAAAAAAAACTGCATCAACTTTTAAGACAATAAGGTCATAATTCAAAATTGTTATTTCTAAATTAATACCTACGATTCCAAAATACAGGATGTCCAGCGGCAGAGATCCGTTTTTAATTTGAAATAAAATTTTTATTAAGATATTTTATTGAAAAAAATTACAAAATAAACTTCAAACTTTGGGAAATCATTTGTGGAAAAGCACATCCGCCAAATGACACCTCTGATTTCGTACCAATTTTTCCAGACGAAATTGAAAATTGTGCATCACACGGGTAAACGTAGCACATGTCATCGCACCATTCTTTCAACATATCGATAGTGGATAATGCACTCTCCTAAACTTTTGATTTAAGATATCCCTACAAAAAAAAGTGAAGGAGGGGTCATAAAAAATTCAAAATTTCAAAGAGAGAGACTCTTAATTGACTTTCCCGCAGCCCAGATTTAACCTCTTCTGATTTTTTTTGGATACCTAAACTTAAAAATTTATGAGAATGTACTACCCACTTTAGATATGTTGAAAGATTCGTGCGATCACATGTGCTACGTTTATTCGCGTGATGTACAATTTTCAATTTCGTCTGAAAAAATTAGTACGAAGTGAAAGGCGTCATTTGGCGGATGTGCTTTTCCATAAAGATTTTCCAAAGTTTGAAGTTTATTTTGTAATTTTTTTCAATAAAATATCTTAATAAAAATTTTAATTCAAATTAAAAAAGGAATTTTGCGGCTGGACACCCTATACTTTATGTCATTCATATTGGTATATTTTGGAAGATCTAACCATTGAGATAATAAATGTCTTGATTTATTTGAAAAAAACTGAGAGAAAAGATACCACAATATACAGTGGGTATGGAGGTTAAAAGGTCCCAGTATGGAGTTTAAAAGAGGAAATATTTTTTTAGCTTTGGTTTTACGAGAAAAAGTCACTCTTCATAAAAAGTTCTGCTTCCGCTCAAACTACCATAGCAAGTGTTGAATTATCAAACTTTTATACAGGGTAGGCGAAAAGTTCAAAAAAGGGAAAAAGTACCAAGAGTAAAGTACTCTAATTTTTGGAAATACAGAAAACATTATTAAAGAAAAATTATTTGGAATTAAAAGTTCAGCTTAAATTCAGAATATCAATTATTTATTTAAAAAATTGCAAAAAATCAAGTGGTATGAGAAAAAAAATTACTTTCGATAACAATAATTAAATTAATAATACTAATAATAATTAAAATTTTAACATTCTTATTGTACGTAACTACCTACCATTTCAACATATTTTTCAGCTAATTTTACAAATTTTTCATAAACTTTCCAAATAATTAAAGTAATTTTTAAGTAATTAATTAAAGTAATTTAAGCTGAACTTTTATTTCCAAATAATTTTTCTTTAATGTTTTATGTATTTCCAAAAATTAGAGTACTTTACTCTTGGTACTTTTTCCCTTTTTTGAACTTTTCGCCCACCCTGTCTAAAAGTTTAACAATTCAACATTTGCTATGGTAGTTTGAGCGGAAGCAGAACTTTTTATGAAGAGTGACTTTTTCTCGTAAAACCAAAGCTAAAAAAATGTTTCCTCTTTTAAATTCCATTCTGGGACACACTTGTATATTCTTTTTATATGTATAACTCCAGTATACTTGATTTTAAGCTATGCTGTGGTTGCAGCAAATGAGCGATATGTAGAACAACTGCCATTCCGAGTCAGATCATCTGCAATTATGTTGCTCTTAATTCCATGATGTCCAGGTTAGGAAATTTAATTAAATTTAATTAAAAAAAACTTATATTAGGATGACCCAGTTCGTTTCTGCGAACTTTCTTAGAGTTTTCCTGTAATCCAGGACAAGCAGCCTGTAATTACTTTTTTCATTCTCTTCAAAGAATTTATTGAAGTGTCTTTAAATTTAATTCAACCTAAATCTGAACCAAAGACACTTTAGGTATTTTTCTTTATATTTAAGAATAGATTTTAAATACTAGGGAACAAATCTGAAAAATAAGGCTGATATATGTAGTAGGTAGTTCATAATTCAGTTAAAATATTCTTTGTTATGTTCTGTTCGGGTATCCCTGTTTTAATTAAACACCTACATACAGGGTGTAATGGATGCTGATGACCAAACTTCAGGGGGTAATTATACAAGTAATTTGCAATAAAAAAGTCTTATCAATTTTTTTTGAAAAGTTGATAGTTATTCTTTTATTTAACATTTTTTGATTTCAACAAATGTGCTTTTTTCAATAAAAATTAAGAATATCTCTGTTATTCTTACAGCCACATCTAATTTGCACATACCATCTAAAAGAGCATTAAATTTGCTTGAAGGCGTGTGTGCGTGTGTGTGTAAAGTGTTCTTCAGTTTTAAAAAATGTTCTATACCGAGTGTTGCAAAAAGATAAATATAAGAATTAGGAAATCGGCAAAATTTGTGGTATTTTTTTTAAGAATAACTGTCAACTTTTCAACAAAATTTTATAAGACTTTTTTTGTTTTGTTGCAAATTACTTGTATAATGACTCTCGGAAGTTTGGCCATCGGCATCCGTTACACCCTGTATATAGGTTAACCGGTTTTCGCCCCTTACCATAGAAATCTCGTTAACCATAATACTAGTGGATTGCATAAGATTTGAAGTAAAATTAATGAAAAACAAATGACACTTTTGAAGAAACGATTGGATTTATTTCAATCAAAATATCTTCCCTCCCTAACTACACATTTTTCCCCATTTTTCAGTGAATTCGGTTCTACTATCTTGATAGAACGACTCTGATTTTAGAAAACTCATAAAGTCTGTTTTTTTTTTGAATGGACTGTCATTATTAAATTTTGTTGGTAGTACTGGTCTAAAACATTGAGTAGTATATATATATATATATATATATATATATATATATATATATATATATATNGCTCAAAAAAACTTTCTTCAAAATATAAATATCCTATGCCTTATACAATCATCTTAAGATCTTAAGATCCTCAGATCGATATCGATATTTGTTAATAAGTGGCAATTTTATTTAAAGTTTTTTTATCTGTTATAATGAACACAATGGAGGGGAAAATATCCTAATTGTCAGTGAAAATAAGATCTCTTTTAAGAGAGCATTTCCAGAGCTTTTAAATTCATTATTCAATTATTTTAGATTAGTTTTACAGGGTCGATTAAAAGAACAAGATAGCAAATATGGTTTTCATCGTTTTTTTTAAATTTTCGTGAAAATTTGAAATGGAACATTTGTGATTAGCATGAAATTTAAAGAGTTTACATAAAGAATTTAACGGTAAAAGCAGCGAATCAATAATTTTAAACTTGTTTTAAGTAGAGTCAGTTTTATAACAAAAGATAAGTAGGCTTTAGCGAGAAACATAAGATATCCATTATTCTAATAAATTAATGTCACGAGGTTTACAAACCGCTGAAAAGGTAAAATAAAAAAAATGTACAATATAAATATAGGTACCATCCAAAGCCAATTTGAACTTGGACAGAGTCTTTTTAGATAGTTCTATCTAATTATCTATGGTTAAAAATGTTGTAAATGAAGAGATCCTATTCGTATTATTAAATCCAACATAATGACCATCAGTAAGCCAGTGAATAAGGAGGTTTATGAAATTGTGTTTACTAAACTTTAGGATAACGGCCTTTTGTATTTTACTCCCAAAAATTAGGTTGCTTTCTTTAAAAGAAAGAATTTTTTCAATTTTAAATTACAAGACCAATGGAAAATAGAATCAAATTCAGAAAATCTATTCAATTCATAATTGAAACTAGAAAATTGTCGAATTGGAACATACATATACATATTTATACATATCTAGTTTGTCGCTCTAGATATTTTATATGAAAGCGTCCATCACATTGTTTATGTTGACTCGTACATGGAAAAAAATTTGCAAAATGGATTCCTAAATCCATGAACACAGATCAAAGGTAAGTGCGAGTGAAAGCATCACGTTCAATCTGTGCTAGAGTTGAAACCAATTCGATTTTTCTACAACTGAATCAGTGTAGATGAAATCTAGTTACAGACATCCAAAGACTAAACAGCAATCAATGACATGAAAGTATACTGAAAACAAGACCATAGACATATCGCATTGAATAAACTATCACATGAAAGTATTATTTAACATTAACAAAGCTGAGCTAAAATAATAAAAAAAAATGTTCGGAGTGATATCCAAAAGATTTTTATTTTACGACAGTGCATCGATGCATAAACTTCGTAATTTGCAATTTCAATTTGTGGAACACTTTTTTATTCACTTATCAGATTATTAACTGTGCTTAAATTGGAAAAGTTTCAAAAGTCAAAAATATTCATCTCACGAGGACACGATTGGCACAGTGGAAAAATAGTTTGCAGATCAAGAGCAACATGTTAGAGGCATGATACTCTCCCTGTACAAATAAATAAATATATTTAATTTGAAAAATTAATTTCTTATAGGTTTCCTAAGTAGGAAAATCAAAATTGGTTTTACTCAAGCAACCCTTAATAAACACATGTTAAGCTTCTCACTAAACACATTTTAAATTAAGTTAAACAATTTTCACTCTTGGGGTAAATTTTACGCCTAAATATCTCATGGAAGGTTTTGATGAGAAATAGTTTGCTCCTCTGGTAAACCGCAATCTTTAGAACAGCCACGAATATTGTCCTCTCTCGAACAACATACAGTTTTGAAATTACCATCTAGACAAGCACCACCTCAAAAGTTAAATTAACATTTTCTTCATTTCATGGATAATGAATTATTATACCTCTAAAATTTCATTAAGTTTTTATAAAACGTTTGTCAAAGAAACTCGTTAACATTTTCAGATGAAGGATATCAACTTCCGGAGGACGATTATCCTGAAAATACCTTGGACAGTCTGCTGCAGCCCCCAGCCGAAAAGTAAGTGGAATGAAAATCAATTGCTTCTCGCTTCTGCCAATGACAAAAACATTTTATAACCACATCCAAATACTGTTAATTGTTGTTGCGCCTTCCTTTTGTCGTAGAAGACCCCCCTTGTAATGCATGTTTCCTATTTTTACTGTCTTAGATATTATAATTAGAAGTTTTTTAGTGTAAATTCTCGATGTGGTTTTAAAATGATATCGGATTTCCCTTTTTCCAGACGTCACACCTCCTCAATAATTTACCTTTTCAGACGAGCGTGTATACGAAGAGGAGGAAATTGCGATCACAGGACGAATGATTGTTGCTACAACAGCTCTTGCAGGTGCAATTTGTGGGGCTCGAATTGTCGCTGCCAGCGAATGGGCCTTTTCCAGAAGTGGGGATAAATGAATCAACGAATCTAAGAAAACTTTTACTTTTGATTAGGTCAAAAATTCCATTTTAGAATACATCAGAAAATTTTGAATCGATCAAAAGTAAAAACTAAGATTAGGGAAACAAAATTACTGATCGTGTCCTCAATCATAAATCCTTTCTAGTTTTTCTTTACATATGATGTATAAATGGGAGGAGTTTTTGGTTAAGGAATTACGGTCTAGACCAATGGCTTTGTATACTGGTTGACGATTTTAACCACGCGTCTCAATTTCCATGCGTGTCAAATTTTAAAAATAACAAAACATTTTATAGTGAAAAAGAACTGTGACAAACGTAAAAAACAACCCTCCGCCCCTTTCCCCTAAGAGTCTATCCAGCCACATTCTTAGAGGAAATAGTGGACGGATTCAATTTGTCTATTTAGAGCTCTTTTACTGAGCTCCAGATTGACAAAGCTTTTAAGTTTATATTTAACATAAATATTATATTATTATATATCAATGTATAGGCTATTATAATAATATTATATCGGTAGTGGAAAATATTTAATTAATGAACTATTTATTTATAAAAATAAACGCGCGAGAATGGTACAATGTTCAGGATTCTGTCAATAAATGACGATAAAAAAATATATGTTATCAATTGGCCTAAAAAAATTAAACGAGTTTTATTTTATTTCATTTTATTATTGAAAGTTCCATGAGAAATGGAGCCAGGCTGTTTACAAATTCATTTTCAAAAAAGACAGAGAATATTCCTTATTCTCACACCCGTACAATAAATGATGGAATTTCTTTGAACGAAGTAAAATGCAACTTTTCGATAAAATTTATTTGAAGTCTATCCTTCTAGAAAATGTAATTTTATTTAAATAATTTTATGTTTCGAAGTAAAAAATAATATATTTTAGTCCAAGAAAGATATAAGAAGCGAATTTATATAAAAAGTTCCTTTACCAACCTATTACCTAAACACAAATTTTATACTTGCACTTCTCAAGTTTCTTGTTTCTTCTTTATACAGGGTGAGCTGTCTTATTACATATGGTTCGAAAGTTTTTCATAATGGAAGCATTCTGGGCCTCCAAAATCAACTAGGATTTGGACAGTTTTTTTCGGTATATTACCTTTGGACTACTGTGAAACACTATAACCCGCAAATGTTTATCATCGTCATTAACTGATCCTCGTGTAGAAAAGCTGTTTTTACAAGACAAACAAATTGAATCAAGCATTACTATAAATAATCTTCGTGCTTTGAGATTATTCATGGATGTAGCTTCTTCAACATAATATCTCTTTCGTAAATTGAAGAAAAGATTTAGAGATTTAAGATATTCTTCGTACGAGGACTTGATTGATGCTGTGGAAAGATGCTTTACAGAAAGTGATAAATATTTCACTTTAGGAAATTTAGAGACACTGTAGGCTCTCTGTTCACAGTACATTGAATAAAGGGAAAATTATGTAAAACAATAACTTATTTCCTCCATCGAATAAACTATCGCAATCCAGGAATAATTTAAGCATGAAAAAAAGAAAAAATAATAATAATCCTTCAGAAATAAAAAAAATTCTGTTTAGTATTCCAAAAGGACTTAAAGAAATTGCTAAGACCAACGGAAATGCAAGCAAGTTTTGTATTCTATTAATTTAATATTCACACCAGTAAAAGTGTGGATGGTTTTTTCGAATGGTTTTTTCTATTTGTGATGATCTATTTTTTTTTAATATTGTTTTATTAAATTTTATATTGGCAAGGCTTCAGCTTTTCCGTTAAAAATGTTTTTTCATAATTTCAACTGTTCATTTAAAGCTATTATGTTATATTCTTACTTTTAAGTTTAATGCTATTAATGCCATACAACAATTACAGGAAAGTTAACTAATAAAATTAATATCTGGTAGGACCTCCCGTAGGGCATTTAATGGTCTTATTCTATTTGGAAACAACAATATCAAATTATTGATAAAGTTCCGAGATATGGTTCCCAATTCGTTGCAACATGCATATTAGACAATTGTTCGAAAGTTTAGGGAGAATTTCACAATTCATATTGTTGATTAGATATTTCGGCCCACATTTACTCGACGTTATTCATTGACGGCAGATAGGGCGACTACTTTATTTTTGTTTGACATGTTTTTTGACATGACATTTTTGTTTGTTGACATTCATTGACATGTTGCTCAATCCATTCGTTTGCAATTTTCGAATGATTCGGATCTACTTTGTCGTTAATATAAGCAAACTGTTATCTATAATGCAAAAATCAAATACTGGTTGACTCTATAGTAGATTGTCTTAAAGAAGTCAAAATTCTATTAGTTAAAATCAATAAGTTGGTGTTTTTTCTTAAAACATATTACTCTTCACCGCAAACTCACCCGCAGTCGAAAAGGAACGTTATAATCTTTACTTTTCATTGCATTATATCCGTTTTCTCACACCACTAATATTCAATCTTTATGGGCCATCTACACGGTCAAATTTGCATGTGCAAGTAAACTTGTAAAAAGATTGCATAAGTTTGGGCTTTGGGTTGCGCTGTACGTAGCAATTTACTTACTGCAACCAGTTTGTGAAAGTCGCGGCGGAGGGCGTTCGTAGACGGCCTATTAGACTCTGATAAACGAAATCTAGACGTATTGTTCAAGGAACAATAGCAAACAGATATACATACGTACAAAAGTTTAGAATATTTATTAATAAAATATCTACGCCCTTGGTGTCCTAAAAATTGCAATTGATATTAATTCGAAAAATTTGAAAATTTGAATTTTCCAAATTTTTATTCAGCTCTGTGTCAGAGCTGAATTAGAGAATAGAGATAGTTCAAGAGATATTTGTTACTATTTTTTTTATATTAAAGTAAGTCACAAAAGATACGGTGCCGTCATTTAATAACCAGCGTAATCACCATTATTCTCTAATATAGTCTCGCATCTCCTGGGCATACTTAGTATACTTACTTTATTTTGTTTTTATACAAACCGTATTTCTCCACCCACTTTCCAAAGAAATTCTTTGACGTTTTAATTAATTTGACAGATAAAAGAGATAGTTTAAGTCCTTTTGGGTGTTTGTAAAGGAACACTGCCTTAAAACATTTAGTATACTTCACAGTCATTTTGGAATTCTTTTTCAAATTGAAGCTATATCCGTACCAACCGTGAAGAAATTGATGACTCGTGAAGTTCCATTTTTCAGGGCAGCGCTTTTATAAAATGTGTCATCACTAATTACTTAAAATTGGGTTCAAAAAATATAAAGGGTAGTAGCTCTCTTAAGATGTATTTTCGGAGTCAAGTTGACAGGAACTTGATTTGATATTTTTGTATGTACTAGAATCATCCCTCTCATTTTGTAGGGATTGTTCCAGGGCACCTAAGACACCACTTAAGATTTTATTATTGATATCCACAAGAAACTCGAGCTAATCAGAGCATGAAATAGGTACCATTGAGAATGTTTTTTAATGCTTTTTCAAAATTAGTATAAGTCCTTTCATGGACATACAAAGTTGAAAATTTGTTGACCACTGTTATCATTAATTGAATACAAATTTTCAACTTGTCCACAAATGCACATCTCCATTTCCATGGACTTGTTAGTTGAATCAAGTTGCCGATTTTTTGTCATAAACCAACGATCCTAAGCTACCCTACAGGTGAAAATCCCGTTTTCATGATAACTTGACTTTTCAACTTCTGCACGGTTGATACGAATATACATATGAGGGATATTTAAATGAATCTTTGTTTGCGTCAGAGCACTGTTACGGTAAAATAACATTGCAAGAAAAGATAGAGATATCTTTTGTATTTTCGAAAAAAACGCGTACACGTTCTTCTAACACAAATTGTACACCTACATAATGAAAAGCTAAATCGACAATTGAACAACTTTCGAACTAGCAATTTTGGTAAAAAAACAAAGTGTTAATAAAAACTATTTTGCCTGGAACCGCAAAATATTTCGCGTTGATAACAAATCAGTTTAAGGCTATTTTCAAACGATTTTTTTCTATCTTTGTTTTTTAAATGGCAACAATGTATTTTTTTACAGATTTATATTTTTTATGACAAAAAAAATTTTCTGTTTAAACTATTTTTTGATCCATTTGATGTCCCCGTAATAGTCACAAGTTTCAAAACGAACATTTTGCTGATAAAAATTCGGTGTTTCAATCTAATATCCGCCAAAAAAAGAAACTAAAAGATTCAGAACAATATTCAAAAAAAATATCAATCACAGATGCTGAAAGTGACACATTTCTCGTTCAGTGCATTTTACAATGTTCTATTTTATGTAGAATAAGCGACAAATATATTTAGTATAACAATAAAACAATTGCGACAAAAATTATTATCAATGAGAAGCCTGCAGAAAAATTTGCACTTAAAAAAAATGCATTTTACAAAAAATGAAAAAGTGCGAATTATTTTGGCTTATGTCGAATCAAAGAGAAATTTCGATGTAAGTAATGAACTTTGTGCAAACCGCTTTCCCGAAAATGTTATTCCAGCGGGCAGTACTATACATAAGTTTCTAAAAAAACTTCATAAAATTGGAAATGTAGATTAAAAAAAACCCTCTTTGAATCTTTAAAGCCGGTTACACCGGAGAACAATCAGATTATCATTTTAGTTGCTGTAAATCCACGTGTGGGTATTCACATAACTTTTTAGAAATTCCGAAATATGATGAATCTCTATTATTCCAATTGTGAACCGGTAATAAATTCATTTTTTCCATTTTTCCATTTTGCATTTTTTAAATTGAGTATTGTAAAATGTACTGAGCAAAGAGAGCCGCTATAACATCTGAGAATGATAATTTTAAAAAGAAAATTGTTCCAAATTTTTACAGTTCTTATTCTTTTTTCCTCGTATTGTAAATTATATTGTAAAACCGAATTTTCATTAGCAAAATTTGTGTATCAAAATTTATGATTATTCACCGAAATATGAAATGGATCAAAAAAAGTTTAAACGAAAACAATTTTTTTTAATTAAACTATTTTTGTTATAAATCTGTAAAAATATATATAATATACCTATCCATCATTAGAAAAAAGAAGAAAGTTGGCCTTCGTTTGACCTTGACCATGAGCATTGAATAAACACGAAAAGTTTTCCCGTTTCATACAAAATATTTTTTATTAAATTTTTTTTGTAAACAGCTACATTGGAAATTATTCGATCGATCGACTTTAACTAAGACACCCTGTATGTTAATTATTTTCTATCTTACTTATACCATTTTTTTTCTATAAGATACTTGAAAACTGCATCAAATGTACACAAGACAAATATTTTTGATCAGTTTTAATGAATGGTTTGATGAAAATCATTGAAATTAACACGTTAAATGCCAAGTGAGACCAACGCGGTCTAATACATTTTTGGGATTACAGGCTTTATGAAATCAATGTAAACTTATACGGCCTGTAACCTGGAATTCCGGCAATACACTGGACCAATGTAAACTCATTGTCAGTGTATTATCTAAACATACATACATAAAAGAAATATTTGGCCTTACGTTCTAATTTTTTTTCATACATGGTGGCACTCAACGTGTTAATTACATTTTTTTAAATTCTTTTTGATATGCTCTCTTGTAGACAGGTTCCTAACTAAGCGTAAAAAAATTGAAGGTATACTCCATGATTAATTTTAAGTGAAAAACGTCTAATAAACCTTTATCCGCAAACGTTTTGTTTTCAAAATACGGGGTGTTGAAATGCACCAAAAAATAAATCGTTTTTCTTGAAAATTTCCAAAACAGCTCAAATTGGACGTTGGAAATTGTAGCAAGCGAATAAAAAGCCCATTATGTACAGGGTGTTCCGTTAACAGAGGTCATCGGCCCTATCTTGAAAACTGTTGCAGATAGAGTGCTGATTAAAAATTATATAATAAAATTGGCCAAGAGAAAATGCTGGAAATCCTAATTTTCTCTTGGCCAATTTTATTATATAATTTTTTTTCAGCGCCCTATCTGCAACAGTTTTCAAGATAGGGCCGATGAGCTCTGTTAACGGAACACCCTGTACATATAGTCAAATTTCCTTTCCACATGGGTTAATTTCAAGAAAACAATTTTTTTTGTATATTTCAACACCCCAAATTTGGAAAACAAAGTGTTTGCAGACATGTTTATTAGACGTTTTCTATCTGTAATTAATCGAGGATTACTCTCTTATATTTTTTACAGGTAGTTAGGAAACACCCTGTATATAGTACCATTTGAGAAAAAATGATTAAGACAAATTAGATGGCTTTTCGCTCTTAAGTTAAATTTCCTATACAGGGTATTTCAGGCTGATGCCACATTAGAAGTATCTGGAGAACCATGTAATACAAAAATTTGAAAAAATTCACATAAATCTTTATCGACCTGATCTATCTTTGGAAAATATTTTCAACTTTGTGGCACTTCCGGTTATACCGGAAGTAGCTATCAACTTCCTTATTTTAAATGGAACCCCCCATTTTTAATGGCATTTTTGGATTCCTCGTCAAATTCTAGGGCCACTTTATGTAAGGTGACCTACCTCTAAAATTTACCGTTTCCGAGTTATTCCAGAAAATTCGAAAAATTTGACAGATGCAAGCTCCCACGGAAATCGGTGCTGTGTCCTAACCGCTGCGAATTTTGGAATGATTTTTTTAAGGCTCCAAGAGGACTTAATAAGCTACCTTTTGACGTATTTGAATTTCAAGAAAAGTCCTTCACGACCCCCAAAATA
>JABRWK010000215.1:78784-89920 GCA_013372445.1 Hypothenemus hampei | reverse complement strand
TAATTACTAATATGTTTAGTTAATATCAATATTAATCAAAAAGTTCATTAATTATCCATAATTCCTAAAATGCTTAGTAGTTATGCATAATAACGTGTATTTCGGATATTACCGGTAACATATCGTCGATAAAATGACAAAGTGGCGTATCTATAAATTTTGGTATTTTGAGCTATCTTAACTTTAGATCTTATAACACCCGTTAAACGGACTTTTTAGATTTAGATACTATATTACAAGTTGTGATGACTCCACGACATTCATAGCATTAAAAGCCCAAGGGAAAACAGAAAAAAGGACGTATTTGCCACACCTGGGAACTTTTAATCTTTGACATCTCAAAACAAGGATTTTGATGACAGAGGACTTGTCCCTCTGTCATTTTGTCGACGATATAACCGTACAACCATGTAGTATTGAGCTGACAAAATCTGAATTCCTTTTATCAAATTCTACTTATTAGACTTTTCTGATATTTGAGATCCTCCAATTAACACCAAATGTTAAATTTAAACTATTTATTTAAAATTCTGTGTTGTAAAAGTTATTCGAATAAGTGGAAAAATAAAATTTAAATTTAATACTCTGTAATTCAGTACAATTTAATTTCCAACCTCGGGTTGATGAATTAAATTACAATATTTTTACATAAGGAATCTATAGGTCTATGTATCATTACTTATCAAATATCCTAAATAAAGAATGTATTACGTGTAAAGAGCATCTCAACAATACTGCTGATAAAGACCAAAAAATTAGAAATACTATGTATTATGTATACTATCCAGAATCAGACCAAAAATTAAAAACAACTACCGGAAAGCAAAAAGAAATTTTACTTTACAATAAGTGTAAATAAGAAAATAAGCCTGTTTCCGGTAATGTTTCTGAACTGATTTGGAACCGGTTTAGGGACCAAGTGCTTGGACAGAACCTAAAAATATGTACCGCGCACGTCACCTATAGAAAAATTCTCTTTTTAAGGTAATTTAGCCCTGCTAAAAGAAATTTAAATTAAACCTAAGGAAAATTCTTAAAAGAAAGACATCTAAAAATTCTTTTTTTTTGTCTTCATAATAGCGGCTAACGGCACGGTACGTTTTCAAAAGGGAAATATGTTAACAAAGAAAGTATGATCTTGAAATTTTTCACACAGAACTTTGGCAACGCTTAGTTCGTAATAAATCAGAACCCCTACCGCGAACATGGCTAATATTACAGTTTCAAGTTAAAGTAATAAGGAAGTCTTGATTACTATACAACGTAAGTTTTAAATGAAGGTATTTTTAAATTTTATCTGAGGAGAATAAGAAGGCAGGAATATGAAAAATATTGGTTTTGAAAAAAAAAACTGATAATTATAGACATACAGATATAGTTTTAGAAAAGAAAAAAATAAATTACAGTAAAACTGTTACACAAGTTTCGTCTAAAAATTGCTTAGACCTGTCAATTTTATTTTTTAATTACAGATTTTTCAATGTAATATACATGTACACAGGATGAATCATATAGAAAATATGACGCCATTAATCCTTTTTTTATACGGTAACCCTCACTTTTTTTTAAAATTCTTAACCGGTTCGGAACTGTTCAACATAGCTTACATAATAAAAATTTTGGGAAAATTGGTCTCCAAATTTAAAAAGATAGAATAAAAATGAAAAATTGTACTGCAAATATAAAGATATCTAAGAAATGGTACCTACATGTCCTTTTTTGAAAATCAACAAAATAGTTTAAAAAAATTATCGATTATTTTTCAATACAATACAAAGATTATTGCGTTTTCTTTTCTTATAAATGTATCTTTTTCACATTGACAACGAACCGTTTTTAGTTTTTTCTTTTGAGTTGATTTAATTAATTTCTTAATTTCATCTTTATTTTGTTAAAATGGCAAAACTAATTGAAAGAGAAAAAATTTAAATTCTTTGTATGATTAACTTTTGAGATAGAATAATATTCTATCTAGAAATTGTTGTGCTATTCAATACAAAGCACAATGTCTAAAATTGAAACAAAACTTCGGGAATTTGGGAACATATGAGATCTTCCTAAATCTGGCCGAACATTACTATCGGAAAACAAGCAGCTTGATATAATACTGAGAGTTCAAAACTATCCGTAGTCTACACTACAGAAAATTGCATCCGACTTTGATAGAACTCCTTCCATCGTATATGTATAGTTTTTAAAAGAGAATAATATCACTCGTTTAAAGGACATTAAGTCATGAACTTCCTGAAGATGATTATAATCATAATAATTATTATCAACGAAACCAATTTTGCGAACAACTGCAAGAGTTGTGTAGCACTGATCGCAATTTTGTCGTTATTGAGCTATGGAAAATCCTCTCTGAATGATGCAATGTCATACCCAATATCCTTAAAAAATTAATGTCTGATGTGTCATAATGAAGAATAAATTTCTTGATTCTTATTTTTTTAACACCAACTTAACTTGTGAAACTTATTTACAATTTCTTGTAAAGCCACGTATACTTGAATATTATGCCTGTATTACACGGTCAAATAAATTGACGAATAAATTGTCAAAATTAGTAAAAAAAATACACAACTGAAAAATAAAATTGACGGGATTTTTAAACAAAGCCAATGTAAAAGTTTTACTGAATTTATTCCTTACTTTTCGAAAGCACTGTATACAAAGTGTTTGGTAGGTGGTATATGATACTGAATGGCGTGTTAGAGGAGATCATTCTGAATCGATTTAACAAACATACCTATACATATAGCAAGTGTTGTAGTTTTTTAGTTATTAGCATTTTAAGATTTAATTATCCTATTAAGCTAATGGTAACGCATCTGAAGTTTTTTGCGTTTCTCTTTGTTTTCAAATACTTTTACTGCAGATCTTGTAACATTTGTGTGAAGACTATGGTATGATAATGTTTTTAGAGAAAATGAACTAATATTATAGTGTTTCTTAAAACAAAATGAACAACCTAATGTAAAGTAGGTAATTTTATACATTAAAAAAATTAAGTTTATTCAAATTAATTGCATACAATAACAATAGAGTATACAGGGTGATAGCATATTAATAATAAGTATAAATAAATCCAGTTGAATGTATGTGAGGCAAAAGGTGATTTAAAAATATAGCGTAAATTTTACATGACAATAAACGAATGTTGTTGAGAAGTAAAAATAATAAAAATAGTCTTGATATTTTTCTTGTTATATAGACATTTAAAATGTAATAAATGGTAAGGTATATGGGTAGTATAATGGAATAAAAAACGCACAACCGAACGTAACGTTATCACCCGAAAACAGAATGAATTAAAAAACGACTTAGGCTTACTTATGAATCACCTTGTATATTTCTTTCTAATAATGAAAATAGTATATACGTATATTGCCTCTTTTCTTGATAACATACTTTATTACTTCATAAGATCTTAACTCAAGTTCATATGAAGTCTATAAAAGAAGAAACTTTTCACTTTTCTATAAAAGAAGAAATGTTTCTTGATTAGCGTCATTCAATAAGTGCACTTATTTTCACTCACAATCAGACAATAGTATTGAAAGAAATCAAAATGATGCTGCTTTAGCATATGATATCATAATGAAATTGTCTTTAATTGAATTTACATTTAGAACGACTTCAAAGGTCGAGGTAACCAACGATTAAACGGCCAACAGCAGCGGCGATAGGCAGCAGGAGTACCACCGGTTATGGGAAATGAACTATCCCCACCATCGCGGCACACCTTTCAAGGTACTACGGACGCTGCTTTTACTAGTTTTGAAGTTAGTTTGAACTCGACTTTTATATAAAAGTGTCCGCGTAATTTTGTTTTCCTTGTTTAATAATCTAAAAAATAGTTTCTACTTGTTTGTACAGTTACTACTGGAACCATCTGTGTTGTGAATTCATAGTAAAAGAAACGTGAGGTTACAAGTACCAGAAAAGAAATGGCGGTGATTTTCTAACTGTGCGTCATGGCAGGATGGCAGTGGCGGCGTTAAAAATGTAAAACAATTTATTTTCCATCGCAGCCGCCGGCCATGTCTAGGAAAAATAGGTCGCGCCCACCTGTTTCGCGATCGCGTGTCCGAACAATCGTTATTTTCCCGTAAAGGGGAAAAATATCGATCCATTTTCCACATGGTGCCGCGACGATGGTTGACCCCAAGTGCGTATTTTTCTTCTTCAATCTTATTGTTGTTTTTAAGAAGGAAAATTTGTTGCTTAAATATTAAAATGTTGTGTTTAAACAGTGACTTGTGAATTTTTAATATTATATTTAAGAAAAGTTAACAATATGGCCACTCCGGCTAATGAAGTGAAACCTTTGTACTCGACTTGCGTGGCCGTTTTGGGGTTTATTTGTTTTGTGGTAGGAGCAACTGCTGTTGGGATACCCATGTGGGGTTATTTTGACACTCCAGGATGGGGTGAGTTAAATTTAAATTAAACCGCACTAATCAAATCACATATATAAATATTCAAAATAAAATAAAATAAATTTTATACATAGGTTATAATAATAGGTTCTAATAATGTTTTTTACGTGATGATGCAACTTTTGACTTGGTCAACTATGAAAAATAACGCTCACGCAAAAATTATTATTCGCTTTAATTTATGAGTAATTGTTTGGTCTTTTATGTACATATTTCCATTAGATGTCGCTCGTTTTGTATTGAGATGACGATTTATTTGCCCTATGAAAATTCCGAAGGCATTCTACTTTAGCAAAATTGTAAAGCGGCCCATTAGACAGCGGTTCGGAATAATAATTAAAGGGAGGCAATTTTGCGCGAGCAAATGTCGCTGTCTCTGCTAATTTATATTTTAAAGGTTGTTTCCCAAAAATAATAGTATCCAGCGTTAGAGCAATTTATCTTTTGTCTGTTCGAAGAAGTTTTGAAATAAAATTTTTATGGAGAAAAATATAGAAAATCCGGTCAATTAAAAACGGTACACGATCCTGAAAATTGAATTGCACGTTCGGCAAACAAAAAATGAACAGGAAAAAATCCTGTGAAATAATAAAAATTAAAAGTGAGATACTATCGTACTTTTGTAATGTTAGTTAACTTATAACATTACTGACTACACTTCTATCATCACAGATAACTTATTTTACTTCACTTTGATAAACATTTCTAAGGTTTACCTTAAAAATTCAATTGTTAAGAAATCCTTCTATTATGACCTAGAGTGAGTAGCATTGTGTATTTAGCATTGAAAGAATTTCGATACTATAAATCTCCTTGGATTTTGTGAATTTAAAATGTATCACAATGGTTAAGGTATAAATAAGGAATTAAGATAAGTAATTGACGAGTTTTTTTCATAACCGTTTAAGTGTCATTTGTTTAGACTTTCAAAATCAAAAGTTTGTACACGAAATTTTAAATTGCCCTTACAATTTGTTGCCTTCGTATAGTTGACCTATCTATTGTTCTATAAATTATCAAATACTGATGTTTGCACCTCGGCCACCACAGAAGTTTTATTGTTTATAAGAATATTAAGAAAAAAAATCTTCATTTTTACACTTACAAAAGAAGTACGCTAAATTACTTTGCTTCCAACAGTCCATGGTACCATTACGGGCATGTATACTATTACTGCTACTGAATGTTTAATTTCCCATTAACTAGACCTCATTAGGACAAACGCTAAAATTATTCTTTTGCAGATCGTTATTCTGCTGGCTTTTATTTCATATATTTAAAATTTGTCGTAAAGCTAATAATAAAATTTATAACACGATCGAGAACAAATTCTTCTCATGCATTTTTTAAAAAGACTGTAACTTTTCTTTCTTTTTGAAAGTCCTCAAGGTAATTTGTTGGAAAAATTATTTTTATTGTTTAAATTCTATACAAAAATTTTAGTTTTGTTAAACTAGTGATTTACAACTGATATTCAGAACAACGACAAAATAGCGTGAGGAACTGTCGTTAATTTTTTGGTAACAAAGTAGCTCTTTACCGTGAACTCGCATTTGCTAGAAGGTGTTTTGAATTTTTACTCTTGAAAATTATTAGTTATAAGTATTTATTTTCTGGGAATTAACTTCATAAATATACATACAGTATGGGTCACTTTAAAAGGAAACACTCGCTGTTCCTCTCTCATCTATATTCCGAATTTAATAGGTAAGGTCTCCAAAAATAAAAACTCTGCTAAAAAAAGTCGTGTTCAAAATCATCAGATTAAAGTCTACAACACTTTTTCTGTACAAAAACGTATAAAATAAATTTAGAGGTGTTTTTGAAATGAATTTAGCGTTTTTCAAAGAGGATATACATACAGCAAATTACATTTAAAAATAATTATTTCAATTTAAAAGGGAATTTTTGTATTATACTAATAAATTGATAAGAATATTGCAAAAAAATGTAAATATTTTCTACAAGCTAAAGGTACTTATTTTTAAAAAAATTTGGTACGTACTCGTTTTGAAGGACACCGAATCAGGCAATGAACTTTAGCTTTTCTAATAAAATCCCGAAACTTTTTTGCCGTTTTTTGCACAAAAAAAGTGCCATAATATGCCGTCGTTTCATGATTCTGAACATACTTTTTAGAATTAAATTGGAAATATAAAAAAAATTATACGAATAATAATTGAAATTTTACTATCACAGAAGACTATTTATTTTAAGATTTAATTTTGTAGATTAATGATTTTTACAAATTTTGGAAATGTCGCACTATTGTCACGGTTGAGCGATATAGATAAATTTAATACCGTCAAATGAGAATGCACGATCATCGTCATTAATAATCAAATGGCCTTTCGACTCTGAAATGAAAGCTGAAACTGCATTGAAATATTCAATATCGCGAAATAATTGAAAACAAATCGATTAACTACACAGGGTGTCTCCGAAAAACAGTACTTTTACAACAGCATTCACAACAGTCGACAACCGTTATCGCCATTAACATTCCTCCTAGTTGACCGTGACTTTTAATAAGTAAACCATTGAAAAATGATCCATTATTGTAAGTTCTGACAAAATGTCTTAAAGGTGATATCGAAAACACTTAAAAAATTTAAGCCAATTATTGAACAATTTAGGTCATCCTGTATACATATAGTCTAACTGTAACTGGTGACAATTACAAAAGACCTTAACGAAGCTCGACATCATAACCTAGAAAATAGCTTAATTCAAAGAATGCAATGAGTTCAGCAGACGATTCTCTCTTCCTTTTCACATGAAGGAAAAGTGACTATCCTAGGAAAAGTTAATTTTGCGTTAGAATTCTCACATAAAGGAAATGAGCGGGAACAGTCAGTTTGTTATAAATGGCTTTGAGAGTTATACAATGTATATACATCAATAGCTGTCATTTAATTGTAATTTACCGCGCTTACAAGTGAAAAGTTACATTGTATGGTTGGAATTTTAAATTGGCTAATGTTAGTTATGTTAATAAGTACCTATACGAAATATAGTATAATCGTAAGGGAATAGCCTATAATTAATTATAAATCAGGAAGTGGCGAAGCTTTTTATACTTGTGTACTAAATGTCTTACATTTTAAGATATTGGCCAAAAAAGAGCTACAGCTTATTTACGACAATCTGACAATTCACTATCTATTATCAGTTATTTTTTCCATGTGTCCAAAAATTTTCTTCATGCCATCTGTGGCACGCATGCAGCGTTGCCACTTTGAAAAATACATCTCGACTTCAGTGTTTTTTGAGATGCGTTTGGCACAAAGAGATATTCACGTTTTTTCAATGGATTTTTTAAAATCTGCATCATTTTTTATTTTTTGGCCTCTGATTTTATATTATTTTACTGATTGTCAGTATTTATCTGTTTATCTTTTTGTTATTGGACATGGCTTTATAAATTTTTACGAATTTTGAAACCTTCTTTTAGCGGAAATTTTACAAATATGATATAGAAAATGATAAGTACGATCGCAAGTCGTCACTCAAAATATAAAAATATTCGAAGATTTTTTAAAATTACACCATGAAATTACGTTCTTCCTCGAAGAAATACCACGGCACGAAGGGACTACAGGGGATTTTTACTGGCGTCATTAATTAATGATAATTTATTTTACGGTGTTATTGTATTTACCGAACGATGCATGTACAATTTAACATTGTAAAATTTGCGCCGTTAACCCTCCTACCACTAACAGGGGTTATTTTGTACCCCAAAGGAATTTTCGTGGTAAAATCTTATTTCTTCGTCGCACGTATTCCTCAGTCATTTTGATTAGTAGTCTTAATTAAAATTTAATTAAAGCATAATTTAAAGTTCCTTGGATTTTTAAGGAAAGTATGGTACAGTTTAGGCCTGCACCTGAAGCAAGTTATAGCGTGGTGGCAACATTGCACGCATGCCGTAGCTTCATCATTCATGTTGTAAACAATGGAAAAGATTAACTCTAAATCAGAATCTATTTCCTCTTTAGTATCCGTTGAAGATATACCTATAATTAACAAATATATAGATATGTCCGTTCATTAATATTCGCAACAGATAGATTGTCTATTATAAAAAAAAAATTAGAACTAGTAAAAATTTCAAACTAATTGCTTGACGAATTGTTAAGAAGAACTTAATTTATTACAAAGCAAATTTGTGTTACGACAGGATAAATTAATGGCAATTTTTTAAAAAATATATCTTATATGTAAAACAGATCGAAAACTTTTCAAACGAATCTCTATATGTTGTAATTTACAATACTAAATTTTTCATCAAAAGACGTAGGTAAGAAGACCAAATATAAGGTAAAAAAACTTTAATTATCTACATGTTCAGGTCATGACACCTCAGATTAAAGGGCAACCATGAAGATCTTCGAAACTATTAGAGATACGTGAGTGAACGTTTAAATTATAACAAAGTTGCGTATTTCCATGTTCAATAAAGTGTCATTTGAAAATCTAAAAAATTCCAATTGGATCCGAAAATATGAAAGTTAATTTACAAACTAATTAAAGTTCACAAGATTAACGACGGATATTATTCATCCAATTATTATATGATACAATATGAATAAAGGATTTGATTTGATATGACTAAAAAAATAGCTTTGGTAATGTTATATGACTGTTTGATTGCAAGCTTCGAATTATTCCAATTCTGGATATTTACAATTTAAATAATTTTTTTTAATAAACTAATAATAAGCGCAGACTTTTTTCATTTATTAATGATTTGCTCATTACACATTTGCTTCGCCTTAATCTATAAAAACAATTTTACATCTGAATTAACTGTGAAACTGTGAAAATACGGTAAATAGTAACGGCTGATTTATTAAAAAAAGAATTATTTGACAATACTTTTTTATTCTTGCACTTCACAAGCTCATGACAAAAATTATATCTGATTTCGGCCATCTTCTTCATCAGAACCAGAAGCCCTAATAATCTGTCATTTGTATTTCAATATTTATTAAAATAATGTCAGGGGAAGCAAAAACAGGAGATTGCAAAACATCGTTGCTTTTCGTACATTTTCGGAACCAGTGAGAATTTTTTAAATTTTCAAAGGGCATTTTATTGAGTTTGAAAATATGCAACTTTGGCATAATTTAAAAATTGTCATATACGATTTAACGATCTTCAAAATCTCTATAGTGGATATTTAATCTGAAATAATCTTTAGGTACATATGTACATATATTAGATTTTATTGCATTTCTTTCTAAGAAGAGACCCGATTGCAATGAACAAATTCTAACTAAAAATTATTAAAACAAGTTGAAGTTCGATTCACTTTAGAAAGAAACTTCCTTTTTATCATTTTTCTCGGAATGAATAGCAAATGGCAAATGTAGTTAACATTTCTAAAGAAATTAAATCTGAAAAATGTGTTCTAAAACAAAATGATGTTACTTTCCTTTGTTTATTGATCTCTATTTCACTCTCACGCGTTCTTTTCCAAATTGAAAAATAAAGACGAGACAAAAATATAAATCACACACGCCGTGACAGTTTTCTATTTCGTGTCGGATATCAAGTTTAATTCGAAACTTTTCCGATGATATCCAAATGGATATCGACCGTATTAAATTCAAATCGACATCCGCCGCCCTCGTGGGAGAAATATTTTACACATTTAAAAAGAAAATTGAAAAATACGTAGACTCCCAAAAATAGAAGATCGGTAAGATTTTAAGATTTTGTGTGTTCAAATTTTGAATATATTTAAAAATTGTTTCAAAACACCAACAAAGTGGTCCGTGGTACCGGGGTCCATCATCCGTTGTGCAAAGTTGTGTAATCAAAAGTTTTTTGTCATTTTCTTATAAGCTTAGTCAAACTTAAGAGACAGGTAAAGTGAAAAGAAAACTTTAGTGAAAAATATCATTATCTTAAAGTAAAGAGACGAAAACAAAAAGGAAGTTTCCTAATTAGTAATCTGTTTTAAATAACGTGAAAAATACCTAACGGAAAGATCTAATTAACAACTAATGTGAGAAATCGAAAGGAAACGCATATTCACGTACAAACTTTTAGGTCATAAACCTTTACACGGATTTTTAAAATACAATGAGAGCGTATGCTCTGGGTTGGTCGGTCGCTGGTAAGAAGATATACCTTGATTGTGATTTGACATAGAGTTTTCACACGAATATTTAAACAGATTCAACGTAAGTTCTCTAAATTTTAAGAGAAAGTTTCAATTATTTTAAATAATGGTTTATTCAAAAGTTTTATCATTTTTAAAGAAGTTGACTTCAATGCAAATCCCAAAACCGTACTTTCTGTTTATATAAAATACCAGAATACACATTGCTTTACTTACTTAACTTTTATTTGAGTTTATGAAGTTAAACTCATAATAGTTTTGCCATTCTATAAAATCGAGTACTTAAATATGAAAAATAGTGCAATGAATATACATATTATTGTTGTATTTTTTGAATAATAATATTTATTTACAGTACAGTTCAACTAGAAAATTTTCATAAAAAGACAATTCAGTAAAAAGTATTGGATTCTGCTATTCTTTTTGAACATTATATGACATAGATATAAATAATTTTTTTAAATATTTTTGTTTAATATATTTATTAAAACAACGAACAAATGATTGATTAGTTGGTTCTTAAATTATTGAGCTTTAAATGTTTTCTTAAACTTTTGAACG
>JABRWK010000215.1:31511-68236 GCA_013372445.1 Hypothenemus hampei | reverse complement strand
TAGGTAATTTCTAACATTTAACTGGACTTATTTATGATTATTATTAATATGTTATCATCCTGTATGCTCTGTTATTATTTTATACAATTATTTTGAATTAATTTAATTTTTTAGTTTATTTTTATTTTACCTATGAAATTACCAATTTTACATTGGGTCGTTCATTTTGTTTTAAGGAATACTGCAATATTAGTGCAATTTCTCTAAAAACTTTATCATACTGTATTATTTACAGAAATGATACATGATCTGCGGTAAAAGTATTCGAGAACAAAGAAAATTGCAAAAAACTTTAGGTGCGTTACCATTAGCTTAATAGGAAAATTAAATCTTAAAATGCCATTAACTGAAAAACTACAATACTTGGTATATAGGTAGGTTTGGTTAAATCAACTCAAAATCACGTATTCTATCACCTCCTCAAAGGAATACGTCGAATTACCAATAACCCTGTATATATGTACATATTTCTGAATTACAGATTTCAAACTTACATTAAAAAAATCAAAATCATACGATAATGTATGACAACATATTGTTAGATAAAGTACGTAAAATTTTGCTCAAATTTTTTTTTCGCCATAATTTTTATGAGTAGAACATTAACCGTAAAAATATCTCATCTTGTTAGTCAAGTGTTAAGGATAATACAAATAAATATTTCCGTAAATATGTAAAAATATTAAAATAGTTCGAATCATCTAGAGCAGTGTTTCCCAACCTTTTTTGTGACATGCACCATATGAACGTTTCAAAAAATTTTATGCCCTATCTATCATACATATATATAATTTTTAATATTAAAAAGCTAAATACGGTTATCCATTTCGAGTATTGGCTACAAGCCGCCCATACAGTCAACTTAAATTCTAGACAAGGCCATTTTCAAATTGTCCCTCTTAAAGATCAAATTACCCCACTTTGGGAAACACTGATCTAGACTGAATTTGTTAGAGTTTAGTATTCTTTTAATAATTCTCTTCGTAGGCCTCCTACGGAGCTTATGGAGCTGGTTACAAACTTACAGATGAATAAATTTTACTTGCAACTTTTAGCTGTGGTTATAAAATAAATTGTCAAAATAGTAATTCTCTGAGCAACAGAATAACTACTTCTTAGTCATTAATGAGTTTTAATAAATATATTTTAGAAAAGCATATTAAACAAGAAAATTGGAAGTTCTTAATAATTAGATAAGATTTACAAGATCCGTTTTAACTACAGTCAACTTTGAATATAGTGAGTGTATATTATATGGAATGTTTACTGTAAGCGGAGTTCACTATATTCAGAGTTAACTAAATATATTCAAATTTTAGAGAAAAGGTATATAAATTTTCATTTTATATATTTTAATACTTACGATTAATATAAATTAACTTGAATGGTATCATTTCGCAAGAAAATAGATATTACGATTTATATCATAAAAGCAAAATAGGAATATTTCCTAAATGCAAATTTTCTTGTTATTTCTGAATACGATAAAATTTTGATACGAACAAATTGGTAGCAATCGATAATATTTCTCAAAAATATTAGAAAATGTGTGTCAAGACAATAACCGATATAACAATAGTCATATATTTTCTAGGTGTCGGGGACGACAAAGGCTATTTTGGACCGTGGAAAACCTGTAAACTCTTGCTATACAATCGAGAACGATGCGAGGATGGAGCATCCCGATTCCAGCCTTCCGGTAAGATATAAATAATAATCCCATAAACCTCTCCCTTAGAGATTACTTTAGGTTAGAATAGTGCAAACCCATGTCATTTTCCAACTGTGTCCATCTTAAGCCAACAGGCTGATCCCCTTTTGGCTTATTGTTTGTTTCAAAGAATCCAACCGTATAATATATTTTCCTATGCCTTGATAGTTTATTGGGATATCGACCATATGACAATTAACGACAACAGTTTTTATTAAATTATGTTCTGAACAACTTATTTTAGAATAGGTCAAGAAAAATTAGTCATACGAGTTCATAATTACGACGTAATTAATTGTTCTATCAATTAAATTATGTGAAAAACAAATTTGTTTATTCGGTTGGGTGTTGTTACTTTTGGAAACGTCACTGATTGACCTAATTAATTATTATTATTTTTAGGTTGGTTTATTGCAATTACTAGGTTGGTTTAGTACTTTAACGACAAAACATGATATTTTAATTTCCTGTAATTAGAAATTAACCAATTATATTGTAATGGTGTTATTACTTCAATTTCTGTACAGTAGCTGGTACGGTGTAAGGAAATTTTGCAAAATCGAACCAAGATGAGTTATCCAGTTACAATTTTCGTGAAATTAACAGGATCTTTCTCTTTCTCGAAATTGTGGTAATTAAATTCTTATTATTCCAAGGTACTATTTGCTTTTCTCGTTTTGCATTATTTAAATAATCAGACAAAATTACTTCTATCTGATAAAAAAATTTTGTTAAATTCCAATTAGATCTGCTAATGATTAGAATCATTTTTTGGATGGGAGTATTTTTTAGGAAATCAAAGTTGAGTTGCTTACCATGCACTCGATGATTAATATCGCATATTAGTTCACGTCAAGCGCGACCAGATATCCGTTTTTAATCAAGTTATATGACTGTGCCGAATGTCAAGATATTGCAACACAATTTAAGATATCGTGTTAGAAACTATATTGAAAGTCACAGAGATTACTGACATTCTAAAGAATCTCATCTTAAATTCCGTTGCGGGTTTTAAATTGCGATTAATGAAATTTATATTATAATAATCTCAAAAATTGTTATGGTAATTTTAGATATTAAAATGACGATTCTCATGATTCTTCAAATAACAAATAAGAATAAAACAAAATTTAAGATGTCAACTAAAGTCCATTATGGACTTTAAGTTAAGATCTTTTGAATATCAATAATTTCTCTATGATGTATAGATTAAAGATTTTAAAAATTATAATGTTAGTTTTTAAGACTAATAATGATATAAAACAAAATTACTTAGAAATTATTGAAATTATATATTAGTTCCTGGACGCAGTTTACAAAAAGTGTCTATAATCAATGTGTCAGTATGGGTCGCGTTCTTATTTGGAGAGATAGATGACCGGTGAAATTAATTAAATTAGACAAAAAAATTGAAAGTCATCTAGATCTTTAAAGTTAAATATCTCAAGAATTATTAAAATTAGAAATATGAAACAATTTATTCTTGGTAGATGTTTTTGCACGTAATTACACAAGCTTAGTTTTTTTAAATCTTAGTTTGTTGTGGATCCATTAAATAGCCCTTTTTTCTAATTTCATTGATATACTTGACTATATCATTATTTTCTTGCAATCAGCCAAAGTTAACAAAATAAACTAACGTTAATATTTTTGTCAAGTAGGCCATAAAAAAATGAAGATAAACTACAATAATGTAACTATAGAATCCCAGATTTACTTATAAAGTTCTTGACGAAGTATTTTAAAAAAATATAGGTATCAGGAACGACCAACAAAAATTAAAATGCAAAGACAAAAACAATAACCAGAACATTGCATTTACAATTTTTGAATTAGATACGCCAATTGTTAGAAATAACCATTGACTTGGATACACACCTAATCTTATTTGAGATACAATTTCCATTGATACTTTATTTAGTCTCTAATATTTGTTACATGAATCATGTACCTTCAAAAAATTTTTTAATCCAGAAAATATTGTATCTGGTTTTCTTTTTTTGATATCTATTACAATATATATTGTTAATTAAAAATTAAATATTGTTATACATTCTGTTAACATTNTAATGGATTTTCATGAAATCTTGTGTTTTCAGCAACTTTGAACTATTGTATCTTCAACAATATTCAACCGACTTTAATCGGACTTTTTGGAAAATGCTCAGTTAATGATCCTCTATAAAATACATATTTTGATTTTTTTTCTAAAAAATTGTTTTTCATTGTTGAAAAATGACCATTTTTCTTAAGTCACGTTTCTTAAACACGTAAATTAGTAAAACGATCATATCGAAATCACTTTTTTTCTAATTATTTCAAAGCATTATTTATGTATATATTGTTTAAAAAAGGGCAGCCCTTATTTATATTAACAACCACTGTATATCGATTTGAACATTGAAAAACTTACGAAAAACCAATTAACGGGAATCGTCTGAAAGTAGCGCTATCTAATTATCTTAGCTTATCATCATCAAATTCACTTCTTACTTCATATTCCTCATGTTCCAAATAATGAAATACCGTCAAAAAAATAACGAAAATCCAAAGATTTTGGGTCCATTTCAGTGATCCATCCCTTTAACCCATTAGTGCCTGAGTAATTTTTTTCTTAAATTTGGCTATTTTTTTTTAATAATTTTATGTTGGAATAATAGAAACCTAAACTTAACAATCATCTGTTTTCCATATGATAAATAATACCATAGGCATAAATAGGTTAAAGAATTTGGCTAAAAAAAAACAACAACAAAATTGACGGGTACGAGCGTTTTTCTATTTTTACTTCCAAACGCAAGAAAAGTTAGATGGACACTTTTCGAGGAGCCACCCTATACTATAATATTGGTATGTCGGAAAGTTTCGTTCATCTAATATTAAGCAGCTACAAATAGGCTTGTCATTTAAGCTTCAACGTCAACTAGACTTGTAATTGTTGTGGAGATAATGCAGAATTTTAATTCAATCAACTGGCATTTATTAATAAAATTGCTTACATTAAAGTATAGGTTTGTGTCTATAACATCGCTTTTCACTTGTTAAAACATGTCGAAATTTCAATCCACTAAACGTTGTTAATCTTTCGTTTTAATTAAAAAATTTTGGAAAAATTTATGGTGATGGTGTTTCTTCTGATAAAATAAACATAGAATGATTTCAATGCTTTAAAATAAGTTTTTTTTTGCTGGGGAAGAAAAAAAAATTTTTAAACGCCCCAAAATATTCAAAGATAAATAAGTGCAGGTTTTAAAGTTAGTTAATGAAAGTCGACATTAAATGCAAATGCAATTTGCAGAAGTCAAGCAATACATGAAATACGACCGGAATAAGAAAGAAGATTGCATAAAGTTCTGTTAAGTTATAAAAATGTTCGATCTCACGTCACAAAACTTGTTAAAGAAACTTTAATGTTTTGAAATCCCTGATATTTTTACGAATATCGAGATTTCATTTTTTGATGTTATTTAACTAGACAGGCCTTTAATCACCTATTAGGTTGTCGAAGATTTATGGGATACCTTACCATTGGATTCATCCATTATTGTTTTGTTAGTAGTTTGATAAAACAGATAATATATGTATAAGCAAACCGTAAAAATGATATTAATGCAACCTTTAAGTTGAGGTGTTAATGACAATAGCTCAATACCACAATAAGATTTAATGTGATATAGGAATATCACAATGATATGAAATGGAGTAACAAAAAAACAATAACAATATTCTTTCCACCACAAAAATACCTTATTTGCAATATCGGTAATACAATTTTGCTCTCAGTTTTTCGCTATCATTGAACGAAGTTCAGAATTACGTTTTACTAAAAATGCAAATTCGCGCCCACTTGAACAAAATATTGAGACAATTTTTATTTACGATGGAAATTGTACTTTTCACGCAATGGAAAGGATTTTTAATGAGCGCTTTCCTGACCCTCTAAACTAGAAAATATGTTTGCGAAAAAGTATATTAATTTCAAGGAACAATGCGAAAGGATAATGTGTCACATAGACTTAATGAGTGAGAGGTCGGTAAATCTTTAGGTATTATCCTGTAAGAAAGGTACGTCTTCAAGTGGCTGAAGATATGGATGAATAAAGAGTTCTACCATTTCATTTACGAAACGATGAGAGTTCATTTTACAATAAATCATAACAATGAACAAATTTAATAGAAATTAATATTTCTTAAAGCAACCCACATTCTTTTATAACAATTAAAATTGACATTCAATATTAGCACTATCAATCTTAGAAACATTTTATACAAATTATATTTATTGATCTAACAATCTGGTAAAAACTTCAATAGATTGCAAAATTGTATAAACAACTATACCAGCATTCTGAGAATTTAATACAGATTATACAATTAATATTATATTATTTAAATTTCATAATTTTCTTGACGAAGTATTAGGGCTAACGAAAATTGAAACGAAATTACAAACTTGCAATTTACCATTGATCTGATAAATGAAAAATTGATTAGATCCAATGTTGAAATCTATTTCAAAAAGACAAAGTCGACACAAAAGTAAACTTTTCTTTTCTCTAAATTCACATAAAAAAATAATTAAATCATTATCTGTTTACATCCTATACGGAGACGTTCTACCGATACCAAGTAAAATAAATAATCCCTTTATTACTCAAATTTATGGTCAACTGATTCGCACCCGGTGAATTGGAAAATCATTCAATGAAGTTTTATGAAATTCATATTTTTGAAAATATTGTCGTTTAAAACGTTCAAAATCTAAAACTATTAGGAAAATGTAATATTGAAATTTATTAAAATGGACGATATTAATTTAGAAAGAAAATTTGACATTTTAAATTTAATAAAATCATCCAAATCTAATACCACGCTAAAATACACTTTATTTTTAAGTATCCCCACAAAAAATAATCGAGGGGAATGAAACCTGGGAGCCGACAAGACCATACAACTGACCCTCTTCATGTTGTCTAGTGATTTGGAAAAAATTAAATAAGTTTTTAAAAATAAAATTTTCTATTTATAAAACTTAAGTAAGCCTTTGTCGCAGTTTTTTGAGCTGTTATTTTTACTGATTACTTGGAAAAAGGAAAAATATTTCAGTAGAGTATGACTTAGCATTATTAACAAAGTTGCGCACAGTAATTGTAAAAAAAATCAAAGGACAGTTTCCTAAGCTAACAACAAAACCGAACACTTCCCTTAGTAACACAAACGTGGACCCTTGGGCGACAAATAGCAATAATTATGCCAATAAAGATATATTGGCATGGATATACAGGGTGAGTCTTAAGTAATGGGATACAGACCAATGGCGGATTATAGACGTTAAAATAATGCGATTTAGCCAAATTTGTGTTATATCGAAAGTTAATAATAACCGAGATACAGGGTATCAAAGTTAAAAAATGAAATCACATTTCCTTTAATATCTTTTGACTACTTCGAGATAATTTCACGAAATTTGATACATGGGGGTTTCTTAGGATGGGAAATTCAAATTTATCATCGATTTCGTTGTATCTTCTAGAAGGCGCCACAAGAGACGATTAGGACCCTTTTAAACCGCTATAACTTTTTTGTGGTTCACTGTATGTCATTTTGAACTTGAAAAATCTTCTTCCCTATCCTTTCTAGCTAAAAAAGGTATACCTTATTAAAGTTGCTAGGATCAATGGTTTCCGAGAAAAAAGCATCTAAAGTTGATGCATGTAAATTATTACAATGAAATGGGAGTTATTATTAGTTCGAAAAAGAAATTCCTCTTTTTGTAGTTATTCTGATTATTTTGACTTAAGAGTAATAGTTTCTAATATTTGAAGTATTATTTTCTTGTTTCTGCAAATAAAAAGTAAGATAAGTCAGGTAAGTTATTTTGGCCCTTTGAAAATTTGCATGCATCATCAGCTTTAGATGCTTTTTTCTCGGAGACCGTTGCTCCTAGCAACTTCAATAAGGTATACCTTTTTTAACTAGAAAGGATAGAGAAGAAGATTTTTCAAGTTCGAAGTGACATACAGTGGACCACAAAAAAGTTGTAGCGGTTTAAAGGGGTCATTAATACGTTAACTATTAGTTTTATTCACTAAAATACCAGTTGATACGATCTCGATAACAAGGAGGAAGCTGCAAATAGTAAGAATACCAATAATACAAAAATAAATCGTCGAAAGATGCTAAAGAGATGGTTTCTTCAGTATGCAGGGTGTATCATAAATGATAATTTTAATTTCAGGGGGTGACTTCTTTTCATTTTTCACGAAAAATCATTAATTTTAAATACGTATCTTAACTTGCTTTGTTTTCAAGATAAGGGGTAAATTTTATTTATAGATTTCTATTAATCAGTCAAAGAAGATTTTGATGAAATTCGTTTTGTTTATTTGCAATAATAAGAGGCTTCTTTTGGTATAATTTGATTTAAAATAATAATTCCATTAGCGCTAGAAAGGGTTACACGATTGATATTTATGATAAAAATTATGGCACGTCAGTATTTTCATCTAAGTTTGGAATTTATCAAATTAAATAATTAAAAAAAACAACTTTCTTAGCCCTTTGTTTTTTTGCAGCTGACTTAATATTCGAGAAAAAAACTAAAGCACTTAAACGAACCATTTGAGCAAAAAATTTTAATAATGGTTTTTCGTCACCAAAAAGTTGTTTGACTACTAAATAGAAACAGGCATCAAGCAGCTAATTTAAATAATTGTGTTATTTTTATTATTTTTTTTTTATTCGAGAAATTGAAATATTGATAAAAAGTGATTAAATTAAACGCTCAAAATAAAAATATCGGCTTTCAATACAAGCATCAAATTTTCTCACCATCGACTATCGCAAACATTTCAAAATTCCTGGAGTAATAATTATCAATATTAGCAATGATTCTCGTTTTCTGGATAGTTACGATGTAGTTTTTACTTCAAAAAAATAAGTAAACGAATTCAGTTTTTGTAATGGACAATGTAATACTACAGTTACTGAAATCAACGAATACCAACAATGTCAAATCCAAAGAACAAAATGTAACTGGTTAAATGAAAAGAGTATTCTCTTTTATGCGAATTCTGTTAAATCAGAACTCATGAATATAATAAAATGACACAGGAACAGGTATTTATAAATAATATGTTGTGGATGGGACAACTCAGAATGGTGGTATTACCATTTTAGATTATTTAAATCATTGTGAATTAAATCCAATTGAATTCATTTAGGAACTAGTAATTAGATGATGTTGAACTTTTGTTTTATGCTACTTTTCAGACTAGTTAATTGTTTTAATACTGTAGTATAAATCACGTTTTAGTAGTAATGATGGTAGTGATACCTAAAAACTATTGTCATCGACTGATATCTAGTCTGGTTGTTGATTTTTAGTGATAATAACTTTTTGTTGCTTGTTTTGCATGTATCATGACTATTTCATTATTTCAGTTTCAATGACAGTTATTATTCATTCATTTAAGTGTAGTTTGCACCACTCGCATATTCTATTGATTAATTTTTGTCAAGAAATCTCATTTAATCTAATGCAACTCAAAATTTTGCTAAGGTAATCGGAATGAATGACTTGCGATGCCTTCAATTGGAATCGACGGTAAATTAGTTATTATTCCGTTCAGTATCTAATAGAATCTTGTACTACGGTTAAATTTAGGTTTATGTCTTTGAACTTTTTTGCCGATGTTTTATTAGTGTTCTTAATGACGTTACAATGTTGGAAGCATTGCTTGTAAACATTCGTAGAATGATTACACTGGTAGTTAGAATACTTGGATAAGCCCTCCATTAAATTTTTTCAATTACAACTATGTTTACGAACTGTGGGGATACATAGTTTACATTGGAATTCCATGTTTGCCTCAAAATTTGACCCATCGTGCAGCAGGTAAATGAGTAGCAAATGATGATGCAAACATTGTCTCAAAATTTTGTTCAAATGTTAGTTTTAACATTGAATACAATGTTGGACACATTGTATAACACCGGCTTTAGTAGCAGGAATTTTATTTTTACACGTCAACTGTCAACACAGAATACTAAAATTACTATTAATTAATTATTAATAGTTTTAATTAATTTGAAGATTTGGGGTTCAAATCGGGAAATCAACCCCTCTTATTTACTGATTTAATTCCTTCGAATTATTATTTTTTTCCTAAACCGAAAACTTTTTCAACGAGAACATGTTCATGTCATAAAAATAACTATTAGCTCACTTCTTTATTAAAGACAAAATTAAATGATCTATGAATTTTTATATAACCTGTTTATCTCTTTTATTATAGGTGATATAAAATATTTGTATAATTTACATCTCAATTAATGAACCTGTTTTAAAAAACAAAAATTTTCTTTCTACTGTCGATTCGGGTCGTTGAACTTAGATAATCTCTGAACCGAAAAATTGGCATCGGTCTCATTGTTTTATCCACTTCGTTCAAACGGGTTGTTGTTCAAATATAAAAAAAACGCATTTTTCTGTCAAACGGAACGAACATTTTATTGTGAAAACTAATATTGGTTTCAATTGTAAAATCGCAGTTTGGTATATTATTGGAGTAATTTACGAGAGCCCACTTTGACTGACTTTTGAACTGTAAATAATAAATACATACATATGTAACGAAAATTTTAATTTCTTTTTTTACATATTGACCTACATTAATGGAAGAGAAGCTTCGTTTAAAGTAATTTGTAAGTTTTTTCTTTTTTTTATTAAAAAAATTCTCTTTATTTAAAAAAGTTTCTGAAATTAAATATAAAAAAAAACATTTCGTAAAGTTCAATATAATTAATAAATATTTAATATTCGATTTTTATTTAGTAACGGAAACAATTTTCTTTAATAGGTAACATTTTTTACTAGTATTTGTAATATGATCACTTTACATTTTAGGTAACCTTTTAAGTTTCCCGTAATCTAAAATACCTTACAATGAACTTCATGAAATATTTATATACGTGTAAATTTTCCTCAACCCAGTACCGTCCATTAACGATTCTGGTGAAAGAAGGTGCCTTTAAAAATGAGATAATAATAAAATATTTCTTTGAAAATGTCCTTTTTACATTGTTATACATTTGTATAAGACTGAAATACTTTCGGCAGTAATAGTTACAGAGTTAATTAATCAATTTCAAAAAATTCACAACATTTAAAGTAGCTACAGTACCACCAGGAATAGATTATTGGAGGCTGGTTTAAAAAGTAAACATTCTGTAACATGTCAGCCATTATCCAGAAGAAATCGCGCTACTCGCTTCGATGGAACAACGGAACAGGAAAATTCTCAACAAAGTCAAAGGGCCTAAATTCATTTCACTGACAAATCACGATATAGAAAGCATTAAGACCCGAAGGGGGTAATTTTGTCGAGGCAGTCAGGCTTAGACTCAGTTCTGAAAAGTATTCCACAGTTACAGAGATAAAACTGTAACGGTGTGGAATTGATCTCGTTTTGTGTGGATCGTTTTGGTGGAAAATTTGTTGAATGCTAAACGATATTTGAAATAAATGCTTGAACCAGTTGTGTTGTCATATACAAGTATTTTTGGGCTAAATTTTATTTTAACGCAAGAGGTGTTATATAACATAAAATAAATAAACAATAATAATAATATAACTTTAATGTGTTTTTCAAATACCAAATGGTTTTTGTTTTGTTTTCCAACAATTTGAAATTGACAATATTCAATATCATTTTTTCATTATTAAAAATGTAATAGAATTTAATTGTTTAATTAAACAAAATTGTAATAGGAGAAATGTGGTATAAATGTTTGACTAATCGTAAGATTTTTTTATTGAAACAACAAATTTAACAGACCGTATGGTATGTAGTATAATTCAATTTATTAATAATTCGCAATTTTATTTAAACAGGAAAGCTGTTTAACTACTTAATATTTATTATATTATGAGAAAAATTAACACTTGTTCCATGATTTTTTACTGCTGTTGTTAAACTTGCAGTTTTCAATTTATTTTCCTCTTGCACGAGAGTCTCGAATTATGATGATCAAGTGTCCCGTGGAAAAATGTGTCCTTATTCAAAAAACAAATGTTGAAGAGCAAATTTCAATTTTTATTTATCCATACACATACAGTCACATAAAACTCCAAATGTCGATCAAAGTGATCTTCATTCATTTTTCAACAAAATAAATGTTATAAGAGTTGCACTTAGGTTTTTTAAAATTCAGTAATGGTTCGTACGGGAAAAGCCAGAAATGATTTTCAATTTTCTAGTATTTGACTAACAACAGAACATTTTAATTTTAAATTGTCAATTTTTATTGGAAAGTTCCTCTTAAAATAAAAACTGACAGGTTTTCTATAGCCTACCCTGTATAATATTCCATCTCAAGTTTGCATTATTTTTCTTTAATTTTATCTGTACATTTCTTTTTTGTTTCTGTATCATAAAAATCTGTTTTAACACCTTCCTTACCTGAGATTCTTAGTGATTATGTCTAATTTTATTCTCCAAATTCCACTTGTTAAGTATTTCGAAACAAAAACTTCAAAAGTTAACAATGGTAGCCGGAAACTGTCAAATTATTTAACAAATGAGATTGCGTGACTGTATGATTGAATAATGGCGAGTATAAATTCCATCTTTAAACTATAGTTGGTACAACTACACAATAAGAAAAAATATAATGTGAAATTCTGACTGAATATTTTATGTTTCAGTTGCTGTTTATATTTCTGGAGTGATTGCAATATTTTCGGTGATATTTTTGGCCATTTTCTGCTTCTTAAGCGTCTTGCAATTGGCCATGATCAGCAGCAAAGAAAAGGTAGTCATAAAATACAGTGCCACACTTCTGACAAAAGTCGTAATGGCATTCGGATCAGGTAAACAAATAAAAAAAAACATTTACTCCTATAAAAATAGTTTTGATTTGTAATTTTTCTAGCGCTGCTCGCTATTGTAGCTGCAAGCCTTTTTGCGACTCAAATCGATGATGAAAGAAACGGCTTCGAAATAACACGAGGACCTGGATTTTATATCGAAGTAAGTCATTTTTCCATTTGAAATTGATCACTATTGTTCAATTGTTTCTTTTAGGTGCTTTCGATTATTTTGAACAGTTCTCTATTTGTAATGGCACTCTACGACATGTTTTTCGCTAGACGAGAAGGTGGCGATCCGACAACGACGTCATTGCCAGTCGAACCAACTACATATGGAAATCCTGGATTTAGGGATCGCAATACGAATGGTTAGTAAATTAAATATATTTTACCAATAATTTTATATCTAAATGAATACAAATACACAATTGTATATACCATATAACTTTCAAAAAAATAGAAGAATAGAAAATAGAAGAAAAATAGAATATAATATTAATTAAATAAAATATTTATTTTGAGGGTTAAAGTTAAAGTCGGAAAAAAAATGTTTATTTTGCTAACTCGGTGATAGATTGTTTATGCCATCAGCAAACAAAGTTAGAGTTTGAAAAACGACAGAATCGGTTTCAATTGTTAAATTCAATTTTTGTTTTTATAAAATGCAGCCAACGAAATTCTAGTTAGGGACATAGTTCAATGGGTAGTATACTATAAATTTCGAAAATATGATCCTTACGTGGACTTCTATAGTAACTACATTTAGGTTGAAGTAGTATATTAGATATCAAGAAAATGATAGCAAAAATTTCAAGAACGCATACAGGATATCAATTGCTAGATCCGTTGCCTTGTTCTCAAAGTTAAGTATGAGTATTTTTCGTGATAGCTTTATCGAAGAACAATTTTTTTCTTATTGATTTTTTCTTGTATTAGGTTTTTAAATATGAGGTGTCCAAATTCGATTGAAAGGTTACTTTATTATTTTTCATACAAAAAAAGATGTCAATAAACTGTCTAATGTGCCTAAAGTACCAACAACCTGCTGTATTTTAAAGTTTAAACAAAAATTTAGTTTAAAAAACTTAATTTAATGATGAATTATTTTTGCCGGAACTAATAAAAATAGGAGGACAAGACGTGCCTTTTTTATTTCAATCAGTGTGAGTAACATATTTTCAAAAAGAAAAATATTTCATCACACGAAATACTGTGATATAAAAATGATTCGCCCTTAAGCCAAGAACGTAAAAAACGACAAGCTCCTGTCGATTCCCTATCCGACAATCACTCAATTCATGCGGAACACATCGATCCAGTTTCTTTTATTTATTTCAGTTTGTCTAAGATATATATTTAAAGTAGTAACACTGACTTAAGTCTTTTGACTAAATTAGCTCTAAGGTTGTATTCTTATTTTCATTGAATGCGCACACTTTGCATTCTCTTTAAAAGTAACAATATATTTGTTCCAAATCTAAATAAAATTCCTTGGAACTTTTTAATGTAGTTTTTTCATATAACATCTACTATATACTTATACCTACTATATTCATCTATATATACATTTTCTGTATTGCTTTATGTTCTGGATTTTTCATCTAAAATGCAATTTCGCTCAAACAAATAATCTAACTTTATTTATTAGAAAAAAAAATGCATTAAATAAAAACGAATGTCGGTCTTAGGTTAAGAAATGCTGCGGCTCTAAAAAGGGATAATTAACAAAGAACTAATAAAAAAATGTACAATCAAATTATGGTCTATGATGATTGTTCAATAGAAATATGATATATTTAAGTTATGTAAGTATGAATTTGTGATCGCAGCACTAGATTTATTTTTTATTTTGTTTAAGTCATAATTGTCCTTACAAATTATCTTTCACAAACTTAACCTTACGGCATAATTCTTTAAAATTTAATTATTCAATTGGTATTTTGAAATTCACTTTTCTCCTATTTCATTGAATCTTCTACATTGTCAGAAAGAGGAAGAGAAGACGATCATTAACATCTTTACCCTCAAACTTTTTAGATCTTACGTTTTTTATATTGTTATTTGGTTTATTTGATTTCTTAAAAATAAATGTACTCTTAATTGATATTCGCAAAATGACTCGTTTTCTAAAAAAACACCATTTTATCAAAGAGCTTTTCGTTCATCAATTCAATATCAACTCTGTTCGTTTTGTTCAAGTAAGTAATTAAAAATTATAATTTGTTTCAGGTGTATCTCAGCAAATAAAAACATTCCATATAAATATTGAAATTGACGCTTAAAATGTTGTTTCGATAATTTTATAAAATAAAAAACAATGAGTAATAAACAATGCTTGATTTTGGCTTGAATTTTTGGAACTTAAAAAGGCTAAATATCATTTGAATAAAAATGTTTATTTTCTTATATTATCAATTAGATACTTAATTAAACAAACATTTTTTCACAAAATTGTAAAAAAATGCATTTGTTACTATTTGTTGTTACCTATTTGTGCATCTTAAAGTGATTTTCAATCGTATTAGTATTTATAAAAAAATATTATTTCGCAATTTTTTCAAAAAATTATTGTTTATTTAATTACCTAAGTGATGGTGTAAAAATACAAATTTTGGTTCAAATGATATTTTAGCCTTTTCCACTCTAAAAACCCAAACCAAAACTAACCATGCACATGTCTTATTGCTTTATTGTATTTTATAAAATTATCGAAATAACATTTTGAACGTCAATTTCAATATTTTTATGTAATGTTTTTTTAGTAAAGTACACCTAAAACTGTTATTAAATTATTCCTTTGAACAAAATGAACAAGACTGGAATTGAATCAACGAACGAAACGCTCTTTGACAAAAGGGTCTTTTTCTGAAAAACTGTTTATTTTACGAACATCAACCAAGAGAATCTTTTTTTCTAAGAAATCAAATAAACTACGTAACGGATTAAAAAACCTAAGGTCCTTAAAGATGTAGAAAGAAGTGTTTGGTCCTATTCTATAGATTTTTGGGTGGTATACCAACAATCCAAAGTTAATAACAGATGCCATTTTCCCTATCAACTTTTGAAGGTTCATATTTCCTCAAGGGTAAATTTTTGGAGAACTATTTAGTAGGACAAATACAATCCTTTTACGAATATTTTTCACTTGCGAGAAATTGCCCACATTTTCAACGAAATCTTGTACAGGAATTACACATCTCAACGAGGACCGTCACAATTTTATAAGTTATGTTATGAAATAGCTAATGACGTTTAGATTTTTGTTTTGTTTTAAATTTAGTTTAATTTAGATATCAAACTACTTTTAAACATTTTGGGATGCTATAGTGTAGTAAAAATTTCAGTTTATCAAAAAAGTGTTTAAATTTTTACTTTAATAGAGTTACTGTTTTGCTCAAAAGTATTTATTAAAAATAATATCAATATTTTAATAAACATGAAAGAAGAACAACATAATATTTGAGGTCAACTGATTGAGCATAGGGATTATAAGTTTTTATAAAGATTGCTATAAAATGTAGAATAAACTTGCCAATATTTTCTATTTTGACGATAATTTCGACCTCTTAGGCGAAATGCAAATCAACTAAAGTTGTGATAGTCTTTTCTGAAAATATGGCAGATGTTACATCCGGAGATGTTAAATTTACCAGGACGTTTATCTACGGACAATCATTTTCATACTAAACTAGGTAATATTTGAAGTGCGTAGATGTCACAGACATAATCTTCATTTTTTTAATTGTGTCGGTCTACTTCTTAACCAGTAATATGATAGAAATTAAAAGGCAAATTAAAGATGACTATTTTTTTTATTATCAACGTAATTTTAAATAAATACTATAAGATATGCAAACTCTAACGAAATCGCTTAAGATTAAGTGACAGCATTCCTTACCTTACCTTAGTTAGAGGTTGTATGTTAATATTACTTAAAATCTTTTAAAAATAATTTAATAAATGAAGCGTTTACTGTAAAAAAGTAATTTTGACAATTTGACATTGACATTTCTGTAATTTTTGGAAAAATAATTTTAAAGAATTTAAAAAAATTACCATAGCAGCGACTTAATACACTTGTACACGTAAAGTTAGAGTCAGAGGCAAGTAAAGAGTATTATTATTATTCCTATTATCACTTGTCTCTGGTTAGAGTTCCCGGGTAAGATATGGCAGATTTAAAGAAATTACAAGATTTGATTTTAATATTTAAAATTTCAATATAGATTTTGCTAAGTTGCTATGGAATTTGACTCCGCAACTACAAGTAGTCATAATTAGAATTTTCATTATTTTTCCAATTTTTATCCTTTAATCCTTTAAAATTTTTCTGTTCATTTTTTTGTTATTTTTCTATTAAAAATATTTCATATATTTTTCATATATTTAATATTTATTTTTATTAATTTTTAGTATAAACATAATATATTAAATCATGTAGAAAAGCCAAAATAGAAGTTGCATATGCATATATTAAAGAATATTAGGTTTAGAATTGCATTTATGTAAGTAATTCTTGTAATTGTAAATTGAATTTACAGAAAGGACTACTCAGAAACCTTTTGGGACAAGGCTTTCGGCCAAATTGGCTAAAACTTTGTAAAAAAGTAGCTTTCAACATACTGATCAAAAATGTAAATGGGTGCACAGTTTTAAAATTGACAGTTACCGAACTATTTCTAATTAAATGTCCCTATCTCCCTGTGGTACGTAGACGTATGTACGTGCAAGTAAGTATTTCTGGTTTACAGGCGATAATTCCCGTATAATGTTGTAAAGTGTAATTACATGCTGTTTGTTTGCCCTTTCACGATTTACAGCTACCGTCTGCATTGTACCATGCACTGCTTGGAGCTCGTCAGATTGGATTTTGCACATCTTTTAGCACCAGACGGGTTAATCTTGTATATTAATGGCGTATATCGATGTTTGTTTACACGAAGTTGCGTAGCTAAAAAATTAGAATTATTGATGAAATGAGACTTATATTCTTGATCACGTGGTTATATTACTTCTAATTAAATTAATATTTCCCTATCTAAAATCAGAAACATATTGCTCAGGTTTCATTTCGATGTACTGATCGATATGCGGGATTTAACTCTTGTAAGCCGAAAATATTTGCATCCACGTCATAGGGGCATTAGGACATTTGAGGAGCGTTCTTATAAAACTCGACATCTTCAATTTAATGGAAAATGAGTTAAGTGCAGATGTGGGCAGATTTTTATACAATTACATCAAAGTCAGACTTCATAAGGACTCGAAACCACACAACTCTCCTAGCAATTTGCATGTAAAAATTATGTAATCGTTCACTTAAACTAAGACATATCCACGATCGAAAAATATTTCACGGATCTATTCAAAGTAATATATATCCAATCACTTTTAAGGAAAAGAGAAGCTTCTGAAATCTACTTTTTAGAGATATTTTGTTTGCTGAGACAGCTCGAAAAGTACGTATATAGAGTTTTAGTGTATTTGCTAAAAGCCAATACTCATAAGAATTATGTAGGATTATTATCTGAAACTTCAGAAAAATATCTTTAATTCTAAAAATGTTGTAAGAAATACGGAAGTGAAAGAGTAAGACGTCATTTTTTGTTTTTATTAATTATAAACTCCAAAATGTTAAAACGAAAAGTTTTTTTAACATTTTAAAACTAATCTTTAGATCCATCTAATTTATGTATATTATGTTTTTAGGAGGAATTTCGATGACCGACGCTAGTGGAAAACCATATACAGCTGCCTCGAATGGTTCAATGGCTTCAATGAATACGACATCCACAACTCTGGGTTCTACCAACGGATCCACTTTAGGATCTTCTTCAATTGGTACCGCCAGATCGCCGTTACGTAGTAGTTTAAAGAAACCCAAACCCAAAGATGGCCTTGGAATTCAAAATCCTGGTTTCAGTGGAACTTCGCCAACATTAAATCGAAATGGCAGTACGAAAAAAGTTCGAATCCAAACACATAGTACCGAAGTTTAAGTGGGAGAAAAAAATTGTCTCATTACACTTAAGTCTGCTTTGAATTTGTGGCGCGTTGAATTTATTGACAATTGTTGGGTTGTATGTATAAGCAATTAAAAAATCCTGTATATATCATAGACGTGCATTATAATTTTTCTAGTCTATAATCGAAATTCTTAATTTTATTGTTTGTTTTTGGGGATTGCTTGATATTAATGTATTTTATGTAAATGTTAAATATTGTAAAATTATTATTAATTGTTGCCTGTATATTTATTATTATTATTTTATAACCAATGGGATTTAAAATTGTACAATTTTTTTACCTATTTTATTCCGTCCAAATTTTTTAGCCGATTTTAATTTATTATATGTATGTATGTCAATTAAGTCGTCTAGTTTCAAAACTAAGTCTGTCATTTTTTTATTAATGTTATTTCATGAAATTCTTAGATATAATGTTCTTGCCCTACGTTGCGGCAAAAGATCATATATTACAAAGTAAAAGATATAATCTTCTATCTTTGCTATTAACTTGTTATTTCTTTTTTTTTAAGATTTTTTCATAGTTTGAAATTTTTTTTGACTTTTCGACGATTGAAACTAAACGATTCAATTACCTTGAGATTTCCTTTGATATCTCTATTCCGTCCAATCAAATAAATATACAAAAATAAATATATACATATATTGATCAATCGTATAAATATGTAATTTTTATTCAATGTATACATAAGAGATTTTTTATAATATACTTATAATTACTATTATTGTGATATAAAATAAATATATCTTCAAAGTGCACTTATTGCCTCTTACCATGAACGAAGTTTTAGACATCCTTATCATTTAAAGAAAAAAATGATAAATTTATTTTGCACGTTCACATAAAACAAGCATATTTTACAGTTAACAAATATAAATTACAAACATTGACTAGAATAATAGGTAAAATACTAAAAACCCCTTCTAAACAAATGAACACAGCTTTCTGTACAAATACAAAGTCTTTTCTTAATCTACTTAGTGGGCAAGCTCGAAATAAGTTCTCTTCTTTTATATATTGGACCTTGGATACTTGTTGCCGATGGTCCTCCTGTTTCCATTTTCACCTCCAAGCTGCTAGAGTCTGGAATATGCCTGGTGGGATGTCTAGAATCTGTATATCTTCTCTTTGTATATTTTTTCTTTTCCTTGTCCACATTAACATTGGGTGCATCTTGTTTAGGCTTAGTTGTATCCACATTAATTATCCTCTCAAAATCCGCAGTTTTTGACTTTAGAACCTCGTTTCCTATACTTGTAATACTAGGAGTAAACCTAGGTTCGGCAAAGGAAGTCGTACTAGCGCTTTTAATGATTTCCGATCCTGTGCCGTACATCGCTTTCAAGTCCCTTACTTTCTGGATAGTTTGTGGACTTGGTGTTTGAGAAAAGGAAACTTTTTGGTGACTTATCGAAATCTTATCTTTGGGTACCGGTTTTAACACATTTACGTCATCTGGGATATAATTAACGGAAGTGTGTACACTATCTGGAGAAGTTGGAGGGCTACTAGTCCAGCTGGGAGGTGAAGAAAAATGTCCTTGATCAGCTATACTGGAGGAAATGGACGTGGGAGTATTTTGCAATGGAGTAGAATAGGTCGCCGACGAACCCACGGCAGAATCGTAGCCCTGACCTAATGATAGAGACCCGGTAATAGGTTGAATTGTAGATGTTATAGAGGAGTCACTTCCAATGGATGTGTTTCTACGTCTTGGAGGTACTGTGGGCCCTTTCAATACACCTATTGTCATTTGTTGTTTACCATTTTCCACGTCTTCTATGTAAGGAATGTCATCGTCTGAAATAATGTTTATACATATACTAACGTAGATAGAAAATTCATAATCAATGTTAATGAAAAATACTTTTTATTCCTCATTTATATGAATGAAAAAAATAACTCCCGTTTATTAGGTCACATATATACAGGGTGATTTACAGTCGATCAGATTTTAGATGTATATGAAAAAGGGTTCATACAATCGGCCCAAAATTCATTAAACACTTAGGATAGCAGGCCTGCTGAAGTCATAAAAATTATTTTACATGATGCAACGATGTCGCTTCTTAATAAGAAAGAGTAGTTGAAATTATATTGTCTTGAATTCAATTTAATATCAATTTTCAATAATCAACATTTTATTTATTTTTTCGCTGCAAAACCATACCTTGATTACAATCAAGTAATTTTAAACTTTGAACCTATAAGTTTGACGATAATTTAATGAACGTTAAAGTACTCAATTCCAATACAAATATCGACATTGTATTATACAGGGTAGATACAAATTGACGTTATAGTTGATTCATTTATAATTTACCATATGAGCATTTTTTCTAAAACACCCTATATTTTATAAGAGAATCTTAAAGCTCCATAAATTTCTTTTCAAATAATAGCAAACTATGTTAAATCTGAAGATTTGGAAAATAAAAACACTTTTATGTTAAAAATTTGGTTTCCCAAATGGTAGCTATAATACATCATGATATTTTAATACCGTTGCGGTTGTTTCTATAATTACTCAACAAAATACTGTTGATCTTATGATTTTGTTGGTATAATGAATGAAACTAATTATTCAAAGGAAATTATTATGAATTTATTTATTCTACATGGATCTAAGACCGGCTTTGTTATGTATGTTAATGAAACGTTTGATTTCCCTTATAAAGAGAATTGTGACAAGGATGAAAATTTATAGTTTTATGCGATATTTAACAATAATTGAGGCTGAATTTACTTTTACGGAGACCACACCGATTTTTACCAAACTTTCATAGTATGTTTGTTTCACTTCCTAAAGACGATTTTTAGCGAAAATTTTGTGCGGTGTCCATATTTTCACGAAAAAAAATCATATTTAGTATTTTCCATTTAAGAGGTTACGTCCAAAATGATCCGTCAAATTTTGCTGGGGATTTTTATAATTACCCCAATATTACTAAAACTGTTTTACCGACTCATGCTCAAATATCAACTGCTCGGTGTCACCTATATATATATATATAATCTCTATATGGAGCATTCTCCATTCACACAATGAGTGGCAAATGAAGCAAAGAGAGAGAGAACACGACTTTAAACTTCTGATAAAAACGTATAAGTCTGTCTCTATAACCTACTTGTCATTTCAGTTATAGAGACAGACTTATGTGAAACCAATGTAACGTTTTCTATATCTATCTCACAGTCTCGGCTTCACGATATCGTCCTATTGCTCCATATAGAGATTATATATATATGGTGTCACCAAAGAAAAGTCGCTGATACGCCATATTGGTTATACGCATGAACACGTTGACTTGGCGGCCATTCGAAATTATTTTAAAAAATGGTACTTCCTACTGTTAAAAATATTGGTAAGTTCAATATTGCAGTATTTTGTTTTTTACTTCTAAGTCACGCTCATTGTTGATTTATCTGTAGCAAAATTGTGTGACGGGGACAAAGAAGCGCTGCAAGACTGGGGTCTCATTTTGCGGGAAGGGGGGTACCTGTGCCCCAAATGTGGCATCCAGTTAAAACTGCGTCCTGAGGACGATAGGTACGTAGCTTTAGAGATTCCATTATTGTATTATTGACTAAATTATTTATGTTTACAGAGTTGATTCTTGGATATGGATTTGTCCCGGATACGTTCAGGCCCGAAAGCAGAAGAGACAGCGTTGTCGTACTCGGGTGTCTTTTCGAAGCGGCACTTTCTTCGAGCGCTCCCATCTTTCACTGTTCCAGATACTCGGCTTTGTTGATCTCTGGGTCTCCGGCATGCCCTTGAATTTTATTTCAAGGGAATGTGAAATTTCAGATAGGATCACGGTAGATTGAGCTTCTTTCTGTCGTGAAATTGTTCTTAATGCCATGTTTGACCTAAAAACAAAACTTGGAGGACCCGGTGTGACTGTTGAGATCGACGAGTCGAAATTTGGCCGTCGAAAATATCATCGGGGGCACCGAGTTGAAGGACAATGGGTATTCGGAGGCTATGAGAGAGGCACAGGCCGAGTTTTCTTGGAAACAGGGAAAAATCGGAGTGCGGCGACGTTAGTGCCTCTACTCGAAAAGTGGGTCCACCCTGGTATGACAATAATCTCCGATTGCTGGAAGGCCTACGATACGCTTGGTCAAGTTGGTTTTAAGCACTTAACAGTGAACCACTCTATTGAGTTTAAAGATTCGGTCACTGGTGCTCATACCAACTCGATTGAGGGGTCGTGGAGGGCTGCCAAAGCGGTAACTGGTCCAGCAGGACGGAAAAAAACGCATATTCCTGGCAATCTTGCAAAGTATATGTTCTTCAAGAGATGCCAGGAATTGCGACGCGATCGCGCGACCGAGTTTTTCCGTCTTGCTGGCCAGTTATATAATCCGCTGACTGAGCACCCTCCGGACGACCGAGACGATGAGGAGGAGGAGATGGTTGAAGAGGATCAACATGTTTGAAGTCCCCGTCTCAAAGATGTAAGTGTAAAAATAAATAAATAAATAAATAAAATACTGATATCCCCGAGTATCAAACCGGGGTCAGCGCCAGGTTAGATCCAGGTATGGTTAAAAGCAATAAATAAATATTTTAATAGTTAATTATTTGTTTAGTCTTACCGAAATTTTTTATTGTTTCAGGTACTTTTTTCCAAGTACATCTCGGGAAATTAATTTAAACTGATAATACGCTAATGTTGGCGACACTGCAAGGTTATGAAATATTCCCAGAAAAATCTAGTTTGTTACTAGGTTGTGCGTCACTTTCCTATCAAGATATAACCTCGAAAATGGACTTTCCGCGCAAAATTTAAACAAGCCTTTCTGAAAAGTTTGTAAAAATCGGTGTGGTCTCCGTAAAGGTAAATCCAGCCATAATTAATACTTTTTTTCATGAAAGAATTATAATGAAATAGCGTTCCAACTTCAAGGAGCCCTGGTGCCCAAACCGAGACTATTTTTTAGAACAAAAAAAAATACGTTGTTGCCTCGGTTGTTGCTTATTAAATCCTTAGAATTAAGGATTAAATTTATTGCACTTTGATCCAAGACACCCTGTACATACTTGTATAGTATTTTCTAAAGTCCCTAGATTAAATTAATCAAATTTTAAATTACCCGCCTATTTTTGGAGGCAAAATGGCGTCCAAACCGCGGTACTTTAGTAATCTAGGGACTTTAGTATTTTCAAAGCTGAAATTGCTGCACGTCATTACTGACGTCATTCATTAGATACAGTAATACCAACTTAATAAGCTAAAAAATAATTAAATCTTAATGTAATTTTTGTTTCAAGGTTTCCTGTTAAGGTAGCAATGAATGCGTTATTTAATTTTCCTAAATCTGTCAGAAGAATACTCCTTATAATTAATAAATTGAATAAAATTTGGCAATAGTGTACTCCAAATGTCAATCACATTTTTGATGACGTGGAGAAATTCCAACTTTGAAAATACTATATTTGATTACATATATACTTACCAATATTATAAGAAACTCCTGGTTGAACAGGTATAGTTAAACTAGCGGTAAGTATGCCACTGTTGTCCAAAACATAAGGGCTAGATTTTCTTCGCTGTTCTCCCTCAGAGATTCGCAATGCTCTCGCCACATCATCTGTATGAGTTGAGCTACTACTTTCCAAAGATGAGGATCGCGTTTTATTCAAATCTTCATCTTTTTGGGCTCGGATTCGTGCCAGAAGGCCGTCCTCATATTTCTCACGTTTCCGTCTCAAACTTCGTTCCCTTATTTTGTCTTTATGCCTAAAATTTCACGTGAAATTGAAGATATTCTGTTAAAATTAAAATGAGATCGTTAAATTTACCGTACTCTCATACCGATGTTTGGACCACCAGTAGCAGCTGTTTCATGTAGACATTCTTCGCGGGAGTAAGTTTTCTTTGGTTCTACATGTTTTATATCAAAAGCGTATTCTGTAGATACTTCAGAAGTTGGTTGCGTTGGTGTCCAAGGAGCTGAATTTGATTCGGAATCTAGTTCATCCACAGATCTTAAAAAATAGAATGAATGTTGCAAATATTAGTCCAAGTATAGTATAGTCTAAAAATACAATAGATTTTCATGTACATACATATATATGTAGGTATATTATATTATCGAAGGCGTCAAGTTAGAAGGGGATAAGAGCGGAAAAGGAAATTTTACAGACTATTTCTACATATTTATGGCCAAATTATGAATATGTGAAACCCCTACATATTTTTAGCTCATATTATGCAGCATTATTATTAAATGAATCTTTTTTCTAATATGGTTTATCAAATTAATAATTCTTGTTTTACAGTAAAAAGCAAGGCTGTGGCTGTGCATTAACCAATAAAATAAAAACCCTTAAACGAGTTTTAAATAATTGCTCAATTCATATTAATATCTGGAACGAGATATTTCCAAACGCACCTCTGATCCTAGCCTTTATGTTTTCCATTGACGTGGTTCCCGGTATACAATATACATTCAGGTATCTCCATAAAAAGAAATTAATCTTTTTATGTCAGATGACCTAGGTGGCCACTCATAAGGTCCTCTTGTACCATTCCATCTATCAGGAAAATTATTATTTAAGAAATTTCGAAAATTTATTGAATAGTATGGCGGAGCGCCATCATTCTGTAACACAAAAGTTGTTTCTTAAACCTGCTTTATTGACAAGAAAATTGAGATATGTTGCTCCATTTCAATGGCCGTCAAAGATGTTTGGACGAATAACTAAAATTTCGTCTCAAACAATTGGAGCCCTTCAATATGTTGACGATCGACACTCCTTAGAATTCCGAAATAATGATATGAATGATAGTAGCAATTACGCCTATTTACCAGTCCGTTTTTTATATAAAAGTTAATTTAAAAAAGTATAGCCTTCTAAGATATTATTTTTCTTCCAATTACGGAGCTGGGCATATTTTTCTAAATAAGAAGGCAAAAGATGCTGGTACAACGGGAACGTAATCCGCATGAAACCGATTTTCTTTCAATATACGCCTTACAGATCTTTTACTAATTCCTGATTTGTCATTTGTTAGTTCTCAGTTTAAATTTGGATTTTCAATCAGAGATGAAATCACTGCTTCCATCTTATTATTTTCATTTAGAATTGGTTTCTCATATTTTCTTTTTAAACAGGCAACATTTTCAGTTTTGATGAAATCTCTGTAAAATATTTTCTAAACATTCATATTTAGGTGCCTCTGATCCGGATATTTTTGAGCGCATACTTGATTGGTTAGATGAGAATTTCTATTAGATTCTCCTAACATAAATATCATATCAACAAGTTCTTCCTTTGAATAAACCATTTGATTAAATACACAACAAAACTGATTGACCTTTGATATAAAACTAAACTCGGTGATTTATGTTTATGAATATTTTGATAGTTGATGCTAAAACAAGTAATCAAATGTCAAAATAATGTATTTATTTTACATAGCTACCTTGTTTTTTACTGTAACTTTGTTTAATATTTTTTATTTTTTTGTAATTATCTCGAAAACAAGAATTTCATTTCTATTACAAAAAAAACAAATTACAAATTCTGCATAATACGAACTGAATGTACAGGAAGTTCCATTAAAAAAAACACTTTGTAAATTTACAATTTGGCGGTAAATATAGAGCATCCTGAGTGATGTTAGAAAATTATTATTAAATAACTGGTACCTAGCAAATGTTTTTAAAAATATTTTGGAAACAAAGCATAAAGGCCGATTGACAAGATGCATAATTCTGAATAGAATTCTATTAAGAATTTTTAGTACTAAAATTTGCAACAGTCAGTATTATGCTGATTGATTAGAAACAGTTGTCAAAACTATCACATTTTTATTTCATTGGATCTGGCTGTTGCAGATTTTAGTAGTAAAAATTCTTAATAGAATTCTATTCAGAATTATGCATCGTGTCGATCGGCCTTAACAAATAAATAAGATGTACTTCTGCTAGTACAGTTACAGTATGCACATATAATTCTTTTTCGGTATTCGATTTATTGCTTTAAAACTAATAAAAATTTTGTAAAAGTATTACAGATTTTAATCGAGTATCTGATGGATCCTTTAAATATCCACAATATACAATGTATTCCATTAAGCAAATAGCTTGGCTTCACAATTTTTTGGTAAACACAATATATGCAGAAATATGCAATTAATAATGATAATTAGAACATATTGATTTAGGAGATATTGACCATCGAAGCTTGCTTCACCATATGTACAAATAAATACAGTGTGATCCATTTAAAACCGGAGCACCCTTATAGGTTTTTTTATTTATATTCCGAATTTGATAAGTATTGCCCTAAAAGATAGGAAACAAAAGCTCTACTGATAACTACTGAAAAAGTCGAGCTCAAATTTATCAAATTACTGTCTGCTATGACGCTTTTTATGTACCAAAAAATGGCAAAAATTATTTAGAGAGTTTTTAGAAAGAAAATCAAGTGCACCAATGAGTTAGGCATTATTCAAAACGGGTATGTACCAAATTGTATACAAAAATAATTATTTTAACCCATTAGTTCCTAGCGTTACATACATATATGCAATGCTTTTACCTATAGTCTGGGCTTGTTATGTTATGTTATGGGTTAATTTAAAAGGAAGTTTTTGAGTGATACTAATAAATTGATACGAACATAGACAAAAATTGAAATACAGATTAAAAACAACATTTTTAATAAAATTTGATACGTATCCGTTTTGAAAAATGCCTAATTCAATGGTACACTTTTTTTTCTAAAAAAGTTTTCACTCTTTTTCTGGAACAAAAATATTTCAAAATAAACCTTTTATTGGTGATTTTGACTCTGTCAGCATATACCTATAAAGTTTAAAATAAAAATATAGGGGTGATTCGCTATTAAGTGACTCACACGTTGAGCTGTTTTGAAAAAGTGTTGCCTCCAAAAAAATTTTCAGCTGAATTACAGACATCGAATCACCTATTAATTATTCCTTTTAATTTTTTATAACGATTTTAATAAAAGGCAAATTTATGGCATAATCGTATTTGCACATGCCCGCATGTAGTACATCTATAATTCACATTTGCCGAAAAGGTGTGCTATGTTCACCACAGTTTTGTTGCTTTCTTCTAAAAACGTGTTAAATGTATATAAAATGTTTGAAAAATAACTGCACACATGCAGTGTTCCATTGCAGCGATAAAGTAACATATTCCACATAAATTTTTATAATCCATAAAAAAATTGTATAAAAGCAAGCCGCACAAAAATTATTTTTTCAAATGACTTGCCCATATATACAGGGTAACTGATGAGTCGATACATTGCGTTAGGAAAATCCATATGCTACGGGTTAAATTTATACCCACATACATATATCAAAATTCAATTGGTTTTGGGATATATTAGTTTTTTATTTTTTTCTAAATACCTACTGAGTGTTAATGCCTCCAAAGCGTTTAAAAAAAAACCTTTTTAGATTTTTTTTTCATTATTGGATTTCTTGCCCTTCACTCTGATTTTCCTTATATAGAATGAAAACTGTCTGGTAACATTTGGATTATGCGAAGATTCCAAGTAGAAAGTTTTATAAAATAATTTTTAAAGATCAGCTATCTAAGCTTCTTATAAGCTGCTTTCAAAAAAAATCAAGGTAACATGCATACAAATTGCTTTAAAAACTTCCGCATTTCAATAGCTATTTAATGAGGTAGTATACATATTCAACAAATCATTGGTGATTCCAAAAAAATGCAGAAATGATGAAAGCATCGTATAAATAGTTACAAAAAATACTGCAAAAAGTAACGTTTAATTCATTAGAATTTCAAATTTCTACAAATCTAGCTCAAAATGGAAGCTTCGATTTTCTATACAAGTACTTCGTATACAAGCCTCTCATTATTTCTAACTTTACTATTCTGGTTGTCAGAATATTTTGTATGTTGTGTACAGCGTTGACCATGTTTTCTCGAAGTTTTTCCTTAATATGAGCTGGTGTAGCAAAAACGAGCTCTTTCATATAACAGTAGTAAAAAGGGCAGACCAAATAATTGCGCCTGCACTTCCAATCCAACGGTCAACATAATATTCATTCAGCAACTCTCAAACTCTCGGTCGATAATGTTGAAATATCACTCACTGCATGACTGCGAGAGAAACATTTTTCAGAATCACTGGCAGGCTATTTCTTAAAAAAGGTTGATAGATTTCTGCTCTTAAATTTTGGGGATAGAAAGTATGGTCCAATTAAATAGCGGCCAATTTGCGCATTTTTAAGAAATTTTCTTTGGAAACTAGTTTCCCTTATTAAATGAGGATTTCCTTGCGCATAATAATATAGGATGTGAAAATTTGTTATGCCTTGGCGTTTAAATTTTGACGATTCATAAATTGTTTGTTGAGAAATTTGAATCTTTTGCATCAGAATTTAATATAAAACGGCAGAATTCCACTTTTCTTTTATTGTCACCTTCATCCAAGCCATAAATAGGGGTAAGCTTAGGTGACATTCAACTCTACGTATCGTGCGAATATCATACTATGATACTTTTACTTGAATTCTTTAAATTAAATAATAATATATCTTACTCTCGACAGTTATCAATTAGTTCTCTTTAACTTTTATGAACGTTTCCCTGACCCGTTTCGGCTATTTTTCAAAAATGTTAATTTTTATGAATTGTTTCCTAACAAAGAAAAACTCTTACGTCAAAAACTGGCGCAAAAAAAATATATATGTATATGAATATAAAATAATAAATTATAAAATTTGAAGACTTGTTTAAAATTAACGTTATTTATGATGATATTGACACATAAAAGATTTTTCCAATTACAACAAAATATGGAGAATATGAAAAATTGAATAAAACAAATTTTTCCAAATATGTATTAGAATATTAATAAATGTTAACAGATTATTTAATGAACAATATACAAATCTGATTAAATGCTAATGGAAGACTGACTGAACACTTTTTATGGTAATCGTTAATATTTGTTTTATTATGTTTCTTATTAAATGGATATATTTTGTAATTAGTTTGGGATGTCACCACGTTTTTACTGTTAGGTTCTGTATTTTTTTGTATTGGCAGTTTTCTATTGCGTTTAAGATAAAAAGTTTTTTTATATTGCTAGGGAACAATAAAAATAACGGCAGCCCAAAAGTCTTCCAAGTCTATTTCAGGAACCAATTCATAAAAATAAAAATACAACAAAAAGTAGCAGAGATAGGCGAAATCTTCATAACAGATAAAGGGGACATAACCAATAATTGTACAAAAGTAACTTAGAATAATAACATATTTGGTGTTCCATTTAAAAAATCCAACAAAAATTTGCTAAGTTTGTCTGTATAAAATACCCTGTAGAATATAATTTGTTCGTTTATCCCTGGAACACTTAAGCAAATATTTACCTATACAGGGTGTCCCGTAACCGCCGAACACGAGCTCCACTATGCTGTCAGGCGGGATTTTTTGCTTATAACTCGGCTATTTTTTTGAAAAGATTTTTTCTACGATTTTTCCCACGTTCAGGGGCTCCCCCCTGATAACGTAGTGGAGCTCTTGTTCGGGGGTTACGGGACACCCTGTATAGAGCTATTTTTTATTACTATTACTAGAATATATGATTTTATACCATGTTTTGGTTAAAATTCGTGATTTTTTTGAATAAGTTGACAGCGTCGTAACATAACGTCAATTGACTATGCTATCATGTGAAGAATTTTACTACAAACATCTGATAACGTCCCATTTAAAAAAATAATTTTTGTACGTCTCATTTTCGTGCAACACCTTGTATGGTCGAAAATATTTTCGCAGTTATACTAATCGTAATCAGAGTCATATTAATCGCATATAACTTTCATACAAACATATTTTTGAAGTTATAAAAATTAAAAGAAATATAGTGCTTTTTCACTGTAATAAGCTACCCTATATATATGCTTTTTATTACGGAATCCCAATGTCCTACATATGAATCACTGATTACAAAAAGGGAACATATCTATAAAACCTAATTTTACACGAGACCAAAAAAAAATTTGTTAGTGGTTAGAGCGAAATTAGTTTTTTTTTAATCATATAAATATCTTTTTCTACAGACGGGAATAAAACGTCTTTTTACACATTGCTAACCGTGTCAAAAGTGTTTCATTATCCATGCTGAATTATAAAACTAGTATAAACTGGTTTAGCGTGCGTAAAGTAAATTCGCAGTGCCCAAGTTCATAATATGAGTCATTTTGAAAGGACTGCTTTGATGTCTGTCAATGTCGAAAAAAGTTTTTCCTTAAAATTTCCGCCGTAGAAAAAATATTGTATGCAATACGTGAGTAAAAATATTTCATGTCATTCGCTCGGATTTTTTTTGCAAAACAGCTCCGAGCTCATGCCATAAAACATCCCTTTACACACTTATTACATAAATAACTATTATCTTATGAGCAATAATAATTTCCTTATTTGCATATTTAACAAACCATAATTTTAAAACTTGCAGTCATCTAAAGAACTGCAGAACATGTGTCTCTTTTATTCCAAACATAGCTTTTTTCGATAGAAACAATATGACGTGTCTAACTCATTTTCGCCAAAAAGTGGACAAGTTATCCTTTTTTAATCAATGGTTAATATGTATGTTAACGATATACATGACGAACAGACTTTGAAAATGTATTTTACATATTTTTAGGACAGCATAAAAATGATTAGAAAATCTATAAATATTCATAAAAATAATTAATATAAATTATATCTATGGAACAAACAATATTATGTTCTAAATTTTTATATGAGATTTTTTTTGTTTAACCAAATAATCTAGAGTAATGTTATAGACATAAAGAACTTTGTCTATTTAATTTAAATTTCTTTACAGAGGTACAAAATACGTTTAGTTCGTTCAAGATCTACTATGGACGTTGTAAATGGCTATGAAAGGCCAACATCACATATGTCTCAAAAATGTAAATTTTGGACATAATGCTATTTTCAGGTCTACTCCTTTAATAATATATATTTTTTAAATATATATTATACTATAGACAACATTATATATAGAACGGAATTAACAGATACAATAAACACAATCTACAGTACCATAGTAAATATTTAAAAAAACCTGCATTTTAAGTCTAATCCAAGGTAATAAATAAATATAATTGGATAATTCCAAGCCATATTAATCACATTTCTAATCGGATTTTGTCGATATTATTATATTTGTTGATGTATACTTTATATCTTAACCAAAGGGTAAATGGAATATTACAAATTTTTATGTATATCAAACTGCAAAATTATTTGAACACGAGAAGAACAAAATATTGTGTATGCTTAGTATTGGTAATAGGAAGTGCACATAGCAAGAAGCAGTTCAATTATTTAACAACACACATCCAAACCGTTAATGAATCTCACAAAATTTAGTTAATATGATAGAAAGGAAATTTACATACCTAATATAGATATGTCAGAAACTTAAGTAAATCAGGACGACCCCATAGTAGAAACGACGATTGTCAATTAGATATCTCAGATATCAGTATTGGCTTCAAAATTAATAATGTCACAAACGCAATTTAGAAAGAAAAAGCTTAAAAGCTTAGAAAAGAAAATATCATAGTTTGCCTAGAACAAGGATTATGTGACGACGATTTTATCCAAATTCATTTTATGAATATACTCAAAATTTATGAATATACTATATGTATATAATAATATAATAATAATATAATCGTCATAACTTTCTTAAGAAGCGATTTAGAAAAAAAAGTAATTCAAACTTTTATCTTATATTAATGTGTAGAATACGCTCCTAAAGTAGCGGCCCGTACTTTTGTTACACCCTGTATATATATCTGAATAAAAAAAGAATATTTTGTTCGGATCAAGCAACTTTTTGTATAAACGGTGTACTCAAAAGACAAAATTATCGGTACTGGGCTAAAGAGAATTAACAGTAAACTGTGGCAAGGAACGCACAACATCTACAAAAAATTAATATGTGATGTGATATTGATTTACGTAAATATATTTTGGGTCCGTACTTTTTTGATGATCCTTAACTGAGAACAGATATTTTCAATTTTTTCAGTAGGATTTGATTCCCCAGAAGCAATCACCTATTTTCCAAGATTCAATAGGATGGTACGGCTCCACATTATTCGACCACGAACCGCGCTTATCTTAAGGAAATGTTTCCCAATCCTTGGATAGAAAAAAGAAGAGCAACCCGATTGCCAAGTTTAACAATGCTGAATTATTTTTTTATCGAGTTACCTTAAAAGTATATGTTAACAAGCCCGATAATATTGAAGATTTAAAGGATAGAATCTGAACAGAAATACGATTAATATCATTTTTAATTATCGGTAATGCACAAACAGATTTTCTTTATCGTTTTGCAAATCGCCGACATGTAAATGGAGGTCATTCTGAATACTTATTTTAGTAAAGTATTGTTAATTCCAGTTTATTGTATTACTGCTTTTAGTGTAAAATCTAAAAAAAAACATTATGCAACCCTAAAAATATCGTTAATGTATGTACAGTTGTATTCAAAAAATTTGCATACATCGATTAGAGAGAGAAGATTGACAATCATATTTGGATAAAACTGGCTTATTTAGCAGCAGATGTCATAGGTTATCAAAAATGACAAAGCATTGTCATTGGTTGTTTTCATAGCCGGTTTTACCCAAATATGATTGTCAAACTTCTCTCTCTAATCGCGAATGCAAATTTTTTGAATACAATTGTACAATTCTGTAATTTTTAAGAGTCCATAATAAAAAATATATCAAAATACATCATTATTCAAAATAAAATTTACGGGTTTTAGAAATTGATCAAAGAAAACTTTCTAGAAATAGTAAGGACTTTATACATTACCTCTCATATACGCTGTATAATTTTTGATAATAATAATAATAATAATAATAATGTATAATTGTAGAATGGAAATACGAAAGGGGGTAAGTACCAATAACACATATTGCAGCTATTTAAGAAAATATAAATCAAACGCTCAAAAAATATTAAAATAATCAGGAATTATTAATAATTAATAATTATTAATTGATAATATTATATTGAATCCTTTCCTGGGGCATCATCTTTTTTATTTCCACTCTACAATTTTAGACTTGACACATAAACTTGAGATCAAAAGTTTGATAATTAAAGGAGGATTCAGCATCTCATTAAAATTAATTTCATTTCGATAAATTGATCAAAAAAAGTGCGCCACAACAATCACTCTACATTTTGCATTGTGGTGTTGAAAACTTAGCATTGAATTATATTAGGAATACGATCAATTGTTTATGTGATATTTACGTAGATTCTTTCTTTGAAACTCTGTTGTCCAAAAGACATAATAAACGTAACAGAGAGGAAAATATCTTGAGGTACTTAAAATCATGTAACCTCAAAATTAATAGCCAATTATTGAATTAATTTTCTGAAAGAACATTGCAGTAGCTTTAAAATTCATTGTTAAGTTATAAGGTAGGTCGCCCAATTCACGCCCACGTAAGGGGTTTTTCATTTAATATTACGACAAAGGTTAGCAGTAACTGTAACGAGCAATTGATAACGTAATGAATTAATACATACCCTACTTTCTAATCACCCCTGCGCTCAAGGGTTTTTGACGTTTATATTTTCTACAAGCTGTCAGATGGACGTATTTAGGGGCCGGGTGTTAATTGGGCGACCTACCTTACATATATCGGTTTTACAGGACCGATTTATAGAACCTTTCTAATCCTCATATATTTTTTTTTAATTCTCGTAAAAATTTAAAATAAAATGACACATTTTTGAATATCTAAAATTTAAAAGATCAAATTAATTTAATAGTGAAAATCGTGAATTTGCAATTGCCTTTTAATTAACGCTGGTATTATATTAAAAGATCAATAGGCTTTCGAAAAAAATAAAATTCATTGCTGTGGCATCCTGTTCCAATCAATTTATTGAAATAAAATTAATTTTTAATAAATTTCTGAACACTCGCTTTATCATGAAATTTTTTATTTCAAGTTTATATCTAAAATATTTGCTAAATACAGCCTCTCTTCGCCGAAAGACATAGGAATACAGAATACAGGGTTTTCCTTAATGTTGTGTTCATACTGAATAATACATCGACGGTGTATTCAAAAATTAACATAAACATAGTTCCTAACTTTTGTCGAAAGGTGTTTACATAACCTTTTCAACAGTATTAAGTAACTGAAAATTTTGCTTAATATTTTTCGAAAAATCACTTTCTAAAAATGATAGCTCCAACGGTCTATTTTGCATTAAAAGTGCTTTTTTTTTTTAATTAAAAGACCAAAGTAGGAAAATTTAATTCAGATTTGGTGTAGTGATTGGACTAGAAGCAACTTTAAGCGTCTATTATTATCATATTCAATATTATAATTATTTTACAGCTATTCGGCAAAGGAAAAAAATATCTTCCTTAGCTCTGTCTATAAATTGTAGAAATTAGTAATTGGCACAGTTTACACACTATCTAGGAATTGTAAATGGAAAAAAGAACTATACGCTAGAAATATCCCCAAACTAAATATACCTATGCGGATTCATCGATAATGTATATTATTTTCGACTATGCATTTTCCTTTCATATGAAAGTAAAACCATAACATTTTAGAATTAATTAATAGAATTATGTCAAAGCAGTTGATGTTCGATTTTTCTAATTCAATTTTCAATCTAAATAATTTTATTTAAGTTCTATGTTTTCTTACAATATATTTTTGTTAATATAAAACTTAATTCGCTCGATAAGCCTTATTGCGGCCGAAAATGTTAGAATATAGTAGTTTTATTATATATTTTAGTATAGTTTATACTAAAATATATAATAAAGTTTTATATATAGTTTTATTATTTTATTTTAAACAGTTGTTATTTACCTCTCAATTAATTACCCTCCCTATATAATTTATTTTTGTCAAGTACTTAAGGGAACTTCCGAGTTAGAAAATGAAAAAAATGCATTTTTTTATTGGCTTGTACTATTCCGTATTATGCACCGAACACTTTGATATATGTAAATGTTGTGGTGGAGTTAAAATAAAATCACCCGAAAAAAAAATAATGTAGAATTTACTCCTGCAATTTAGTCGTCTCAAGCTGTTACACCCTGTATATACTTATTATTTATATATTTTGTACATAGTCTTTTAGATAGTTTTTTACGTTCCCTATTTAGGGTATGGGCATCGAATGACGTATCGATAGATTTATTCTTTATTTTTTTTCTAATCAGATCTCCTGAACATTGTTGACTTTTGAACTTTATGTACCTCTTTCTCCAAAACCATAAAAGCTTTTTTCTATCTATTTTTAACTGGGGAAAAGTACATCACAAATTTCAGCGCGTTAGCAAAAAATTTGTAGATTCATATGAAGATTGGTCAAAATACACTACAAATAATGCAGAATTAGAAAAAAAAATCATACTAATTGGTTTTGCCGTTCTTGAGAAAAAGGAACATGAACTTTGTCGTTTTCCCATATAGATCAGCTGGATCGAACTTCCCTTAAAGAAATAGGTACTTACATTAGTAATTGCAAACTTTACACTCATTAAAAATGATAATAATTATCGTCTATAATTTTTTTAAAATATTGTGTAAAAATACTCAACATTTATTATTTTTAATTTTTACCATTCAGCAACCCATTTTATCCACTTTATTATCACGGAAATGTGATTTTATTGTGACTTGTGCCTACGACTAATTTCTTCAATCCCTAGACAGAGTAGTTTTTTGCTCCTATGTAACTTTTCTTGTTATACAAATATTGCTTGACTTATTTTTTAGAATTATTTTATAAAGCAAAGGCAAGGAACCAATTATAAACATTTATGACTTCATCTATAATTTCTACTTCTTTTCTGTCAAAGTCTTAAATGCTTGAATATCACCAATTGATTTCTTCTTAAAAATTCTTAAACATTTTAAATTAGCGGCCCATAACCTACGATACGCGAAAGCTTTTTAGGTGGCACGCGGAAAGTTTAAGTAGTTAAACGTGCAAATGGTTAAACAAAGAAAGTAAGAATTTTGAAAAAAGGAGTTGTGGCTCAAATTCTAAGTGCACAAT
>JABRWK010000215.1:15038-26843 GCA_013372445.1 Hypothenemus hampei | reverse complement strand
GTCTTAGGCGTTTCTTCGAGGCGCTGACCCTAAAAATTCCAAAAGTATGAAGTCCATTATGCTCTAAATACTTAATGCATTCAGATAGAATATTCGGGACAGCGCCACTGTCTTCATCATTGATAGTATTTGAGATATCCGCAGTGGAGGAACATGAAAGTGCATCTAGCATGCCAGGCACCGAGCCTAGGATCCGTTCTCTGCCCATCAGACTTTCAGAGGAGTCGGTCTAATAAGATAAACAACATTTTTATTGACGAGCTGACATTTCAGATGTGGGGGCGCGACCGATAAAAATATCTCGAAGGTTTTAACCTCGGTTAAAATTGTTATGTCTTCGTATTTTTAGACTAGACTTATTGGCCACTCTTTGTGAAAGGTGAAACTAGTTTTGTTGCAGGTGTCTGTTTCTTTTGAGATAATATATTTGATTAAGTTAAAATACATAATTTAGTCACAAAAAAAGATGGAAACTTTTTTGCGTCCAGGACTACATACTTTCCATTGCTTAAAAAATGTTCTAAAACTAGTTTTGAATCATAATGATTATTCACACTTCCCTGCTGAGTAACGTTCAGAAAATATTAAATGCAGACAAAAAAAGGAAACAATCGACCCCTGGCTGCTAAATGACAAAGTGAATACCATCCACCCATGCGTTTCAGGATGATAAATAAATGACATATCTCAAGATATTTTTAGTGCCCCACTTTGGTATTGCATAAGTTATCTAGTAGTAGAACTGGAAATCTTAAATAAACACAATCGCCCGATTTTCGAAACGCCCGTTTGACAACTGAAACACTAGAATGACGTCAATACGCGAGAGAGACAGAAATAGTTCCCGGTTTATGACGTCAAAGAAAACGAAAAGAGAAAATTCATATGGCCCACATTTTATATTCTTCCTGGCATTGCCGAACGTGTTTATAAACTATAAAATATTACTTGTACGTATTACATAATACACGATTATAAGATATACATAGTATATATTTAATAAAACTTAAAAAGAATATATAAATAATTAAATAACAAATGTTTGTCCTTCTTTTTGTTAGTGCTTTAGTAATAAAATGATATTACGACGTATGCACAATTTATAACATTAATAAAATATTTTATTATTTAAAATAAAAATTTTGTAACTTCTGATTGACCTCACTTATCTGTAACGAAACTTCATAAACATTATTTAGATTATTAGGACACCTGTAAAATGCTGAATGCAAAATTTACATATTGCAGGGGTTCCAAAGCAAAACGCAGTATGTGTATATACTATATGTACTAGTGTAGTATATAGGATATACAGATACTTGACAAAATATAAATTGTAAGGAAATTAAATTATATAAGACAGTCATATAATAAAGAAAAAAAAGTGTTCACAAAAAAATTAACAAATAATTTAATAAAAATTAAAATATAAACATCAAAGACTATTATACATATAAGATTAAGAAATTCAAATTTCAAACTAAGCAAATTCAACTAATGAAAGAGAATACAGAAAAAAAGTCAACACAGAAAAATCTTAAAGAAAGAGTACCACAGAGAACAACATTATCATCTCCTCTTTATACTGCGAACATTTCCAAGTCAATATTAAAAGTAACAAATTCAAATTACAGATGAAACCATATTATACAGGGTGCTACGAAATTTACATATACAGACATAGAAACTGTAACGAAAATTGTTGATCTAACTAATTTATTTTTAATTACGGCAATTTCAATGATAAAACAAAATATTTAACAGTTGTTAAAATATCGAGCTTCAGCTCCGAAAAAATTTTATTAAAAATTAAAAATTTATATTATAAAAAATTCCTTATCCATGCTTTTAATTTCTATACAGAAAAAATAGTAGAACATTTTTTTTTGACTTTTTAGATTTTCAATTTTAAATTTGTTCAAATTCATATAATAATATGATCAAAAATTGGTAAATGCATTTGCATTTTTGAATGTATGTAAGCGAATTTTGTAACACCCAATATAAATTGATTGGAAATCCATTAACAACGAAGAGAAAACCACAAGAATACATAAATCAAGTCACAGCATCAATGGAATAGTGGAACAGGGAAAAAAGGAAGCAGTAAATTTCACAAGACAAAAAATGAATAAACTAGATTACAGCAACTAGACAAGAAAAACTAGACCAAATAAGCCAAATATTTTGGAATCACGTTCGACAACAGATTAAATTGGAACACCCACATTATAAGAGAACTTGCAAAGCATATAGGCAACAAAACAAACTTTACACATTTACAACCCACTCTGGTAAACAAAAAATGAAAAATTAATTTGAGGACAACATTTGTGATATAAAAATAAGACCAATAACAGCCTACGAATACACAATATCAAGAACAATATCGGACAAGTTACTCAACAAGATGAACACTTAAGAAACATAATACCTAAGATTTTAACAGGATCTTAACAATTGAAACCTTAATAATGAGAAAAACACCTCAACATAAAGGATATTCCATTTTCGATGCTCGAATTTTGACAATGTATAGCGGCCATGTTGGTGAAGTTACAGCTGTGAAATTTGGAAGATACATAAATTAGTGTTTGGCAAATTATCGTAGAAAACCATAGTGTTGAGCAACGCGTGCAAATTATTAAACTAGTATTTTATCAAAATGAGTGTTCAGTTCGAGGTACGTTCCCTGCGGTACGTGCCAATGACAGTGCATGCAATCATCTTGTTGATATAATTTTAAATGAATGCAGGGCCAAGTCCTGATGCAAAATTGATCAAGTTGAGTTGAGGTCGGCAGAAAAGCCAAGTTCCTCAGTGCGACGACTAATTGATTCTGCACACTCTCGTTCGCTGCAGCAATGTTTTCTGCCGACCTCAACTTGGTGAATTTTGCATCAGGACTTAGCCCTGCATTCATTTAAAATTATATCAACAAGATGATTGTGCGCATTGTCATTGCACGCATTGCTCAACACCATGGTTTTCTACGATAATTTGCCAAACACTAATTTATGTACCCTCCAAATTTCACAGCTGTAAATTCGCCAACATGGCCGCTATACACTGTCAAAATTCGAGCGTCGAAAATGGAACACCCTTTAGATGAAAACTTACAGGAATATTGTGAGAAAATAAGATAAAAATGAACCAAGAACGCAACAACTTAAATAAATATAACAACGAAAGCAACACACATGTGAATATTATACAGGGCTTTATTAGTAACGCCCATTTTACCACATCTAGATGTATCCTGGCACAAACCAGTTTGCAATAAATGATTTTAATTGCAGAAAATTAGAATAAATCTTTCTAAAAAAAACTTCCTCAATTAATCACTTCTTCTAATGGAACTTTATTATAAATCGGAAGTAGATTCAAGCGGTAAACATTAATTAATACACAAAATAAATTGTTACTTTTATATTAGATGTATTTAGGAATGTAAAATCTGATTGAGATTTTTAAATTTTTGTGTATATTGTCACTATAATTATAATATGGATTCGTCCTTTTATTGTAAGTTAAACAAATCCTGATCCTTACCTCGTCTGTTCTCGGCGAGTCAATCAAAGAACTGAAACTTGTCTTGGATCCGTGTCTGGCAATTGTAGTCCTTTCTTCCGTACTCCCATGTCCCAGATCTGTCCGGGGCGAGATCACACCGCGAATACGGTCATTTTCCACGCATTGTGTCAATGGAATACCAAATACTAATCCTCCAGTCGAGTTTCCATCTTTAAAAATTATACAAAAATAAATGTGGCAACGCTTGAAAAGGATTTTTCCAATAGGTGTTGTGTTGTCGAGTAGAGGTTTAAAAATATGTATAATAATGCATGTCTAGCAATGAATGCCAATAAAATGAATTTTTTAAAATGTACCCTAAAATAATAAGCACGTGGCAATGTTGAATGAAAATAACTTTTGATTTATGACAAGAATTATGACAGACAAGTTACGCTTTAGTGACGTCACTATTTTGTTTGATGACGTACATGTCCAGAGACCTGAGGAATGAGGAAATTTAAGTTGTTTTTGCTTAAGAGAACGTTTTCCAGGAAATTTGCGATAAATCAAGTGAGGCGTAATGCCGTGCCAAAATAAAATTATTATTTGTATGTTGACTTTTCGGAACCGTCTAAGTAAATAGAGCTTATTGCCGACTAGACTATTTAGTAATAATATTTTTCAGAGGCAAAACATTTATAATCAACAAAAAAATAATTTTACCTTTGTCGACGTCCTGTTTCCTATTCGAATCGAAAATTCCTGTAGTTAAGGCTTTTCGCTTAAGAAGATATGGTCTGCGCTTTTTTATTGGTACAATCCCAACGTTTTCTATAACAAGATTCTTATTATTGAAATTTACAATCTTAAAGACTAGCTTGTGCTATTTACCTGTAGGAACTTTAACGGTGACTCCCAAGTTCAAGGCTTGGAGTTTTGCGATGGCAACTTTTTGTAAAACCTTGCGTTCTACTTCGGATAAATGCATAAGATTAGTATCTTGAAGAACTACCTGACGACCAGTGGTGCTCATCCAGATACAATTCCCCTAAAAATTGAAAAAGCTCCTTACTACAGACAAAGATTTGGACAATTAGTATTTCTATATCTTTAAAACTCACATGTAGTGTTTATTTGTTAAAGAAATACTAATTTGTATTGAAGTTTTATCAATTGAAAAAAGCACTTAATACGAAATGCTTTTTTAAGGAATATAGTATTTGAAAGACCACGTCTGTTGATTGAGTATTTGGATTATGTATGTTACGCCGCGCTGGTCGTTCAAACGTTCAGGCTAAAAAGTATGATAAATCGTTGCCAAATTAACAAAACATCAAACAAATAATGCAGTATATGGTCGGTGGTTATTGGAGGACCCGGTCTATCACGTCGCTCTGTCTGTGGGTACTTAATAACAAATAGGAGCAGAAAAATTTGTTTTCAATGTGTAACAATATATTTTCTATTCATATCTGTGAGGAAAATAATCGATATTCCAAATAGTGATCATTCAGTGTATAAAAATATTTAATAAATTTCGTAATGAAATAATATTGCCTCATCAAGTTTAACCTAAATTCCAATAACGAGGAAAAATACACCTTAAAATCATAATAAATGAATTAAAAATAATTTTTTCCACTCTGAAGCGACTCGCAAATCAATCGAATGTTGATAATTAAACGGGACGAATTAAAAATAAATCGTTTGTTTCCGAGAATAAGTTGAAATTCAAGAACCTTTGGGTTATTTTTAGTTTACGCTTTACTACACAATGCCGCACTCATAATGTGGTCGATTTAACAAAGAAAAATTAAAAAAAAATGGATCCTATTTTACCCTATTTGTCCAGGTGCAAAGAGTTAGATTGGGTCTGGTTTGACTCTTGGATCTGGACCTGAAGATTTTCTTCGCCACCATGCTGCCTTGGTGCATCACACTTGATGATGACTTGCTTTTTTGCATTGCAGTCGCTGTCACAGCTGAAAAAATTATTTGCCTTTTAAATGTAATTTAATGAATTAATTAAAATATATTTTTTAAATATTTATAGATTATAAAATAACCGCCTTTCTCTAACTTATAGAAACACACCTTTATCTTTTTCTTTACCATGATGTAATAAATGACTCAAAAATCCATGATGTTTTCCCGGACCTGGGGGACTATTGGGACTGCTTTTCATATCCTCCCCAATATCTATACTGCTTCTAGCACTTGACAACCTGCTATCGTCTGACAAATAATACACATCAGCCATTTTTAGATCTCTATAAGTTAAAATCCATTCGTCGTTTGTTTGACAGCCTTTATTTAGGCCATCGTCATCTCCTGGTTTAGTTATCTCTCCCTTAGCTTTAATAAAACGTAAATTTCGATCGTAATTTACTCTTTTAAAGCCTGCTTTATCTTTGTCAACGTCTACGCTCTTTTTTCTAGCCATTCTTAGATATCTTTTAATAGTATCCGAAACACTTTGAGACACATCATCATGATCCACACTGCTGCGCCTACGAAATCGAGCTTCACGTTCTTTTTCCCGTTTTTCCTCTTCTTCTTCAGCCTGCTTCTTTTTAAACTCTTGTTCACACTCTTGAAGAATATTATCTGAAATTGGCACTGTTTGGGTACCTCTATCTTTATAAATTAATTCCAAAGTTTCACTTTCAACTTCAATTAAAGGAGGTGGATGCTTAGGACTTCTAGTTCCACCAAGTCTCCTGTCTTTATAGTCCCCAAAAGAACGTAATGGCCTGCGATATTCTTCAGGGGGAAACTTGTAACTATCAGTACTTCCAAGTGCACGTCTACTGCCAAACCCTTTTGCTTTCCTCAAATCGAAATAAAGCATTTCTAAAGCTTTTCTATTAGTTAGTAGATCTGAAATTACTCTATCTCTGTTTGAGTAATGACCGAAGTACCTAGATAAGGTATCCGTGAGTGTTCTTTGCACATTATCTCCTTGAAAACTCACGTGATGCTGATGACGGTGATGAGGCTCATGTAAGGATTGTTGATTAGAATTTGAAATTGTAGAACTAGGACTTTGATAACTTTTAGAAACATTACGCTGTTGAGCGGCAACTAAATCCAAATGATTTTGTAGTTTGTTCACTAATTCCTGATAGTTAAACTCGCCCGCTGTCGGTATGGACGTTACAGAAGTCTTGGAAAGTCGCAAATATTGTTCCAGCATATCCGCCAATTGACTTTCTTCAGAATTATTTTCTTCTGTGGGGGTGCTCAGAAAGTCTTCTCTCATTTTTTTTAAATCAAATTTTCCGGATACCTTGGGTTCTAAGAAAAGATCTTTGGGGCGTTCGGGTTTAAGCAAATCAACTTCTCCTTCAGAAACAGCTTTCCTACAACTACCTCCTTTACGACTTGCATGTTTGCGTTTCTTTTTAAACCCTATGGCACCAGGATACGAGTTTTTTCTCCACAACAGAAATTTCGGCTCTTTTTTGCACAATTCCTGAAAATGAGCTTCAATTTTTGGAATATCTTCAGGACAGTTTTTTGCACCGTCTGGGATGAGCTTTTTGCCGGCGTCCGCCATATATTTCCAAGTTTTTCTTGTGAGCAACCATCTTTCTTTCGGCTTTTTTCTACGAATTGATCGGCCCATTGTTAAAGAATACTCTGTGCTCTCAGTTGAGGCGCTCCGACCAAAACTTTTCCTTTTAGAGGAGGCTGTTTTTTCAGCCATTTCGTTTATTTGTATGGCAAGAAAGCTGAAGATTTACATTTCGTGTTTGTGAGTTTTGCAAAATGTCACCTTTCGAGTAATAAAATGCGGCCAGTTTTTGGCAATGGTGGTTAAGAGCGTGGGTTTCGAGTAAAATTTTAAGGCTAAGTCAGCTGACAACGCGTTTACTTGAAGGTAAATAAGTTGTGACAAGTTGTCGTAAGCTGATTATCATCAAGATATTTAAGCAGTTGAGAAAATATTTCATAAATTTATCTAATAATTTTTTTAATAATGTTAATATGTGCTTTTGGTTCTTGATTATTAGTATTGACACTTTTTACGTATTGGAATGTTCACAATAAACACTAGAACACTTGGAAAACTAAAAGTAGTAATTTTAAGGTCATTTTTGAAATAGAAAAATGCGTTTTTTTCCTAAAATTGACGAAGATTTGCGCGGCCGACCGCCCGGCTGACTCAAAAAACTGCGAGACACCAACTTAGAAAAGTGGAATTACTTCGAAACAAAAATATCAGATTTTGGCAAGAGATACAGAAGTAGTTTTCGCAATGTTGCTACGTAAAAATAGACGACGGGAAATTTCGGCCGTTCTACAGGGTAATTGACGAAAATACGTGGGAAAATCAAGCATTTGATAGGAGAAAAGTTCTTGCCAAAATGAGATTATAAGATAATATAATATCAAGTTTTAAAAGTTATATTTTTTAATATAATGAAACATTTATCATTCCGAACTTCTAAAACATATAAATGTTTCATAGAGAATATTTTATACTTTTCGCCATTTTTTCCTCTGCAATGAAAATATGATCAAACATTATGAAAAATAATATTTTTCTCTCTGTTATTTATAGCCAATCGCAACTTTTATGTTTCCCTCCTCCAATACTATAACCATTTGTTACTGTTATGTTGCAAACATCTTTTTTTCTCCCTAAAAACTCAAATATTTTGTCAAAAGATCCAGCATGAGTCATTTCAAAATTAGGTTATATAGTCAAATAAAATATGTAGGAAACGACAGTTGGTCTAATAATAAAGATCCAGCCATTCTTTGGAATGTTATTTACAAATGAGTGATCCTCAAAAATTTGTTTGAGGAAAAATATTACAAAACGACAAGGTCACTTCAAAAAAGTATGCGACGATTGACGATGACGATTTTCTTAGAATGAATTTTCAAGAAAAAAATCTATGGCGAAAAACATTCTCCACAGACTTTCAAAATATGTTTTCCCAACGACTGAGCTTTTAATACAACTCTTTTTGATGTGACGTTGCGCCATTTATCAGCCGTTTAACACCTCATCTTTTTACGACTTTAAAAATTTTTATACTATCAATACAAAATACAAATTTGTATCAGATTAAGTAAAAATTAAAAATGAACAATTAAAAATCGAAGCTAGATTACCCTACAAATAAAGGATAGGAACAAGTATGATCACTGCAAAGCAAAAACCCTTGTATGACATCATCTACAAAATCATGTCGGTTTGTGCACCTTACAGCAATTATTCAACTAATTTGGCATTGCATCATCTGGATATCAATATGGAATCTGATCCGACTATTTTACACTATTATTTGTTTTTAAAAGAACACTTTTCGATAAAAAACTCAAAAGAACGTAAACGCGTGAAATTATATAAAAGACGAAATTTGGCTGATATAAATGTAAACAATACAAAATGTCAAATCGGGTATGACGTCTGACATCTGCCTGAAGGGTGGCTAATGTTCTTATTGCCAAGAAATGAAATACTTATGAAACTCATTTTTAGGACATGAAAAATTACTTAAAGTATGACGTGCAACGGTTTTAGTTTTAGACTGCCCATATAGTTGTCAATTAATTTTTTTCATAAATTAAACATTCGCGTCGAAAATTGTATAACAAATTATGTTTATGAAATCAGTATTTTTAACAAAATCCATTCACACGTTGGAAAGAGGAATTTCAATAGGTCAGGTCAGAACAGGTTTTTCAATTCAATTCAATTTTCGATATTTTTTCTAACTTCGGGGCATCACTTTTCTCTTAATAAATCTAATGATTTTTTCCCGATCGCACTTTTAAACATGTTCTACGGTTTACTTATCGATGCGAAAATAGAACCGTTTGATTATTTATTGTAAGTCTATTATCAAGGTTATATTCAATCGGGTGGAATTTTATTTTCCGATTTTCCTTATTCCTATTACATATACTCGTTGTTTTGGCTATCGGTATCACAAATATTTCAAATTTCTCATAAAGGCGTTATTAACATTTACAGTATAGAACAAATTCTTTTTACGTATTTTGGAAAAAAAGATAGCTTGAACTTGTTTCTATTTGAAATTGCTTGAGGTAATTGGTGGAAAAAATACTTTTAGTTTCTAAATTTTAAGTAAAAATCTTAATTTTCAAAAAAAATAACAACATGTGTCCAATAGCCAGAACAATGATAATCTATTGTAATTATTACTGACGTTGTGTTTTCTTATTTTGACAAAAACGAAATATTAAAATATGTACGTATGTATAGTATACATTGTATATATTGTATGTATATTATACATACACTTAGGTATAGTATACATATATTTTTAAATTTTTTCGTTACACCATCACTGTAGCACTTAAAGCTCTTACTTCTCTGTTCTATTCGTTATACATGTAAAGGCGATTTCACCACCATGTACATTGTGTGATAGCGTGAATGAATTTCAAAACCATAACATTAATGAATTGCAAATGAAAGGGCCTTTCAAATGAGGTATCACAAAGCCCTACTTCCAATTTAAAAATTTGGAATTTGCAACTATTCCTCGAAAGGGGTTGAACTTAGAAATTAAATTTTCGATTGTAAAATGTTATTTCAAATTTTTAGATGTCCATTTAAAATAATTGCAATATGAATTTATTCCATTTACTGATTTTCCACTGTATAATAATCGGTATATTAATAAAAATTATAGATGCATATCTCGAATTTTATCAATTACACTAAATGTCAAACATCAGAATACATCATCTGAACATACCTATTATTATTCAAAAATATTAAAATTTGAATGATGATGAAAATTTAGGATCGATTAGAATTGGAATAGTAGGAGTTCTTCGACAGCCATATCTTCACATATATTTGACGTTTTGTATGCAATATTGTCCCAATTTTATGAATACTAAATAAAAATATCTTGATTACGTTCTCAATTTTAACACAATCTCCTCCTTAACAGTTTGCTTTATGTTTCAAATACAATGGTGACTCATCAGAAACAGTCTTCCTATATATTATTTAGTTCAGTATAGAAGGTTTCTTGCAATTTTGCTCAAACTTGCCTTCAATAAAAAAAGTTCACGATCATTATTTTATTGTTAGATATAAATATGAATGATTACATCTAAAACATATGGATTTAGGCAAGCTGAGGTAATAAATTATTTGTTGAACATTTTGTGTAGAAAACAGTTGGAAGATATCAAATATCATAAAAGTACTTCATGTATCGGAAAAGATAAATATTTTACCTTAAAAATGTAGTGATTTTTGTGCGGTTTTTACAGTGTGTCGCAGGATTATTGTTACTAGAATGTCATAAACTAAAACATTTTTGAATTTTATTTGAAAATTATTGTATTAAGTACTGTTAATTTGGAAAGAATTTCAAATTTATTTTCAATTTTTCAAAATCAAATCGGCCTTGACGATGAAGTGAAAGCTATTTTCTTTTTAGGTGAAAAACTTTTTAAGGTCATAATAAATTTTATTAAAAAAAATAATTCAAAACGAGAAATAAACTTACTTTGATTAAAAAGACATTTTTTAGATTAAATAAAATAAATTATATTTATTCCACAAGTTAACTTACGAAACGTAATGAAAACATTATTCTATCGTATTGAATTAATATTGTTTAAAATTATAATATTGGAAACGTAAAAATGACGTTTTAATCAAAATAGGTCTTAATGAAATTTCTACAGGGTCGTAATTTTTCATTCTGAACCATTTTTCGTAATAACACTTTGCCATATTACAAAAATACTTACAGGACACTTTATCTGAGATAAAATTAAATTTCGCTTCTTTATCACGACCGATATGATTTTCTAAATCTGAAATATAATTAAAATTCATTTCACATTAAATAGAACTTAATCCGAGGATCTTCAAATAAAATTGGAAATTTTTTGGTCCTCCATCTTTTTTATACCAAACATCTTAGGACGCACTGTACATTCTTGAAAAATTTTATGTTTGTTAGATTTTTGCCAGGTTTGAGTAAAACCTGACCTTCTGTTAGTGGTCTGTTTTATTACATTGTTGGTGCACGTGGAATAAAAATAACCGATGAAAAGGGAATTTATAAATAATAGAGATTGAATTGAAGACGTGTTGAATCAATGAAGGTTAGAATTTTCGATGTTTTTGAAAAACATTGTAATTTGGAACTGATTGAAAACAATTTCGCTAATAAAACATTTTCTTTTCGAAACCGAACATATCTTCGCTCCTTATGTCTGACCTTCATGTGATCATCATGCATCTCCAAGCAAAATCGAGATCACTGAATACTAACC
>JABRWK010000214.1:121054-139712 GCA_013372445.1 Hypothenemus hampei | reverse complement strand
AAAAAAAAGTTAAGGTTAGGTTTATACTTACCTATCCTGGTTTGACTGTGGGTTTCGTATGAGTGTGTTTGTCCTAGTATTCATCATGCGTGTTGTACAACTGAATATTAACAGATGCAAGGTTGCACATGATCTTCTGATGCAGAAATGCAGAGAGGAGGGGATAGACGTTGTACTTCTGTCGGAGCCGAATATAAACCTAATGAAAGTATCTAAAACATGTTATGTGGATATAAATAAGGACGCAGCTATCATGATCAATAATAGATCTTTAAGAATTCTTAGACAAAGGAAAGGTGAGGGCTATGTATCTGTGGAGTTGGAGGGGGTTGTGGTATTTTCGTGCTACGCCTCATCTAATAAACCCGTTGAATATCTAAGGGGGCTACTGCAGGCAATTGAAGTAGAAATAAGGAACATAAGGAAGCCGGTGGTCATGGTAGGCGATTTCAACGCCAAGTCCACAATCTGGGGCTCCAGAACCACGGATAGGAGAGGAGAGTTAATGGAGGAATTCATGACTCAATTGGATATGGTTGTAGCAAATGAGGGAAATAAACCGACGTTTGTTAAGGGACCCCGGGAATCCCATATAGATATCACCCTGGTCACACAGAATGCAATAACAAAGATAAGGGAATGGAAGGTAGAAGAAGAGGAAAACCTGTCGGACCACCGTACTATATCGTTCCAAGTCATATTGGATATGGAAAGGAATAGGATAAGGGTAAAAAACCCAGGATGGTACTTAAGACCGGAAAGATTGGATAGGTTTCAAAAGGAATTCCAAAATAACATGGCTAAGGAAAATAACAACAACAGGGAGAAAGACACCAGTACACCAGAAGATTTAAGGCGAGTCATCAATAAAACAATGGACACTATATTTGACAGGAAAACACCGGGCGAAACTAGAAAAAGAGCTGTGTACTGGTGGAATGAAGAAATAGCCGAGATTAGAAGAGAACTGATAGCGCTACGAAGAACGGTTACAAGAATGCGCAGCAGGGGTGCAGATCCTATAGAAATTGCACGAATGGAAGACCTAAGAAAAGAAGGAAAGGGAAAGCTCAAGAAGGCAATATGGAAGGCAAAAGATACAACGTGGAAAGAACTAATGAATGATCTGGACAACAACATATGGGGCGATGGATACAGGATTGTGACTGGGAAAATGGGAAGGAGCAAAGGGGTCGACCTGGAAACGTTGAAACGTGAAGTAAAACGACTATTTCCGGACAGGATGATAAGGGATTGGACATATGAGGAGGTAGCACAACCCATTCCGCAGATTACAGCTGAAGAAATCACAAGAGCAGGAGGGAAGCTAAAGGAGAAAAAAGCACCCGGACCGGATAGAATTCCAGTTGAGATAGTGAAGATGCTAACACAAAAAGAGACCTTAACACTACAGGGATTATTAAACAAGCTGCTAACTTCGGGAATATTCCCGCCAGTCTGGAAAGAAGCGGAAATTGTCTTAATTGCAAAACCCAAGAAAAATCAGGAGAGCGAAAATACCTATCGGCCGATTTGCCTACTTAACACCATGAGCAAATTATTTGAGTCAATATTGGCACACAGGCTGAAAAAAGAAATAGAGGAAAAGGGAGGCCTATCTCCAAGAGAATACGGCTTTAGAGAAGGACTGTCTACACTGGACGCAATTCTAGCGATACAACAAGACGCTCAAGAAGCTGGAAGAATAACATGCGGGCATAGAAAGGTGCTCTTGATGATGACCTTTGACATTAGTAATGCGTTCAATAGTGCCGACTGGGGAATAATCGAGGAAGAACTAAGGATAAGATGGAGAATCAGTTCTTACCTCCTGAATATGTTCAAAAACTATTTGTGCGAGAGGGAACTGTTGGTAGGAGAGGAATGGGTCAAACTTACCTGTGGGGTTCCTCAAGGTTCCATAGTGGGTCCTCTATTATGGAACGTAATCATCGATGGGGTGCTGGGCTTGGAAATTCCGGAGGGATGCTGCCTCAGGGCGTATGCTGACGACTTATCGCTCACGGTTAAAGCAGATAGTGAAGAACAAGCTATAACATAGGCAGAAATTGTAGTACTTCGAGTGAGGAGATGGCTGAAAAAGAAACGTCTTAAATTGGCAGAGAATAAAACGGAAGCAGTGTTTCTCATAAAAAAGAGAGCATTCAAGGAAGGAAGGATAACAGTAGGGGAGCAGCTTATCCCTCTGAGTAAATCGCTCAAGTATTTGGGAGTTATGATGGGGGAGGGCATGCGGTTCACGGACCATGTCAGATATGTGGACCAGGAAGCGGCGAACACCGTGTCTAGGCTGATAAAGGTGATGCCCAACTGGTCCTTATTAAGGAGTACAAAGAGGAGAATTATGGCCGGAGTCTTCAATTCGGTGGTGCTTTACGGCGCCCCAATATGGTCCTCGGTACTGAAATTTAGAAAGTACAGGGGATTGCTGATAAGAGCGCAGCGGAAGGTTGCGATAAGGGTTTGCTCGACTTATAGGACCATTTCGGCGGAAGCGGCCCAGGTCATATCTGGGTTAATTCCAATGGATCTGCTGGTAGAGGAGAGGGCAGTAACATACAGGTTGCGGAAGGACGAACAGAAGAGAATAAGGGAGGAAACCATGGCAAAATGGCAGCGCAGATGGACGGATCTGGAGGGGACTGCCCGGTGAACCAAGCGGTTGATACCGATAATCGGGGAGTGGTGCGGGAGGGGACACGGGGAGGTGGATTATTTCCTGTCCCAGTTCCTTACCGGCCATGGGTGCTTTGGACAGTACTTGTTTAGGATAGGCAAGGAGGTGAATCCTAAATGCTGGTATTGCGAGGCAGAGGTGGACGACCCGGAGCATAGCTTCTTCCATTGCGTTAGGTGGATACAAGAGAGAACAACTATGGAACAAAAGATGGGAAGCACAATGAGTGCGGAAAGTGTGATGGAGTATGTTCTGCGTGGCGAGGAGGAATGGGAGGCTTTCCAAGCATATGTTGGGAGGTCCTCGTAGCCAAGGGAGAAACGGAGAAACAGAGAAGAAGAGTAGAGTTAAGATGAGAAAGTTCTCTCTCTCAAAGTGCGAATTTCCTCCCCTCATCCAGATGTTATATCGGAAGGTGGTTCCGGGATGAGGTGCGAGATGCCCTGCAACATTCCATCAGTTGCAGGAAGAGCGGAGGTTTTTTAGACGGTATGCTAAAATAAATTCCTTGTGAGCCCGTCACTCCTAGGCCGATTTACCACCTGTCATCAACGGCTATAGGGTTAGTGCATAAAGCAGTTTTCCCCGCTAAAAAAAAAGGTTAGGTTAGGTTAGGTTCGGTTAGATTAGGTTAGGTTAAGAAACGAAAAATGGGAAAAAGTAGGAGGAAAAAGGAAAGGAGTAGAAAGGTACAGGGAAACTCTGATTATTAAGGCAGAAGAAGGAATTACATATGCCGACGCGATAAGAAATATTCAGAAGAATGTCAGCCTACAGAATTTCGGTGCCTCTACAAGAGGATTTACGAAAAATAAAAATGGAGACATTAAAATTAAGGTGACTACTAAGGACAAGCAAGCGGTAAAAAGTATAAAAGAAGAGATTGAGAGCAAAACTAAATACAAAGCTAAAGAAATTGAAAAGAAAAAAACCGTAGTAATCAAGGATATAACAGAGGAAATGACAAAAGAAGATGTGCATGAAGCGATAGAGGAGCAATTCAAGGTCTCTATAGGAAAGGATTCATCGCTACATATCTCAAAGGGGGGACAAAATAAAATGGCGTTCTTATGCACAAATGAAGAGACAGCCAAGCAAATATTAAAAAATAAAAGAGTTACTATATTGTGGAGCCGGTGTCGAATAGATGAGCTTATACAACCACTCCGATGTTATAGATGCAATAGATTTGGGCATTATGCAGGCAACTGCAAAAATCCGGAGACAGGAAAGGAATTGGAAGGAAAATGCCTAAGATGTCTGGAGTATGGTCACATAGCAAAGAACTGCCAACAAGAAACTAAATGTTATGACTGTGGTAAACAGGGACACAAGGCAGGCACTACGAGGTGCGATATATACAGAGAGCTTGTTAATAAAGAAAAACAAGACCGGGAAAATGGGAAAGGTAAACAAGATCAGGAAGAAAGTGATACTGGGAGAAATACAACAGAAGAAAATGAATAGGACAACTGTTAATACGGATAAACATAGAACAAAAATAAATTGTTTACAAATAAATACGGATAGAAAGGCGGCTGCTAAGGACCTAATTAGTCAAATTTGCACAGAAGGCAAAATAGAAATAGTAATAGGACAGGAGCCTAATAAAAACTATCGACAAAATACTTACCTGGACTCCAACGGGGATTGCTTTATATGGACCGCTAGAAATGTGAACGTTTACAACAGCTATTCAGGGAAAGGATATACTTACATTGACCTACAGGGAATAAGAATAATATCTTGCTACTTCTCCCCGAATAGGGAGGACACAGAATTTGTTACTTATCTGCAAGAATTACAACTGCATGTGAACATCACTAATAAAGAGGTTCTGATAGCTGGTGACCTAAACTCCAAAAGTAACCTGTGGGGCCCGAACGTACTCCTGACTGGCAACAGTAGAGGAGCCATCATGGAGGAATGGATAGAGAATAATAACCTTACACTTATAAACCAGGGAAACACCCCAACATTTTCTAATAAGAATGGAATGTCCTACATCGATGTAACTCTTGCAACTCCACGTCTGAGCGGCTGGATGGAGGACTGGACGGTGCGGGAGGATCTGGAGACTTTGAGCAGCCATAACTGCATCACCTATACAATAAAAAAGGAACAAAGAAATAATTTGGGAGAAAGAAAGCCGCTGGGGTGGAAAACCTCAAGAGAGAAATAGGGAATAAACAAATTCAAACAAAACTGAGAAGTAAACAACCCGAGAGATATAACAACCCCAGAAATCCTAACTAAATATCTAGTCGATAGATGTAACGATAGTCTTACAGCCAAAAAACCCTACAATGGAAAATACTTACCTGTGTATTGGTGGACGGAACAGATTAATGAGAAAAGAAAAGAATGTATTAAAGCAAGGAGAAAACTTTTAAGAACTAATAAAAAAAAGAATGTAAACCAAATGCTAAAAAATCAAATAATACAAACTTATCGCGACAAGAAAAAGGAACTAAAAATAGCAATAAACAGAGAAAAGGAAAGAGCATGGAAAAAAATAATAGAAGAGCTTGATGAGGATGTCTGGGGAAGGGGATACCAGATAGTTACTGGAAGAGTAAATTCAAGACCGAGGATTACTTTGAGTAAGGAAGGAGCGATGGAACAGATAGAGATACTCTTTCCCAGACACCCCATAAATGAATGGACGGAAGTGGNTAATTACAATCATTTTTAATAATTCCAGTTATTACTATCTTACGTTCCTCTGGAACATCATTGAAACAAAATTTATCGCTACATGAATTCAAAACAATATGCATTAGGATCTTATAACCATTTAGGACCATGAAACCATAAGTTTGAAACTTGTAATTCACGTACTTTCATTCCTCTTGTAAGACAATCAGCTGGATTTTCTAAAGATGAAACATGACGCCAAATACATAATGAAGTTAATTTCTGAATTTCACTAACTCTATTGCTAACAAAAGTGTTCCAACGTGAAGCATGAGAATTAATCCAGCATAAAGAAATTTGTGAATCAGACCACAAATTTATTGAATCAAAATTGACTTTTTTAGAAAATACATGAATAACTATATTTATTAATCTCGACAATATTAACATTCCACATAATTCAAGTCTAGGCAAAGTAACTGTATTCATAGGAGCTACTCTAGATTTAGCTGTTAAAAGATTAGAAATTGTCTTATCATTATAATAAACAGCTCGCACATAAACACATCCACCATATGCCTTAAGACTTGCATCTGCAAAACCATGTAATTCAAGTACTTTAATTTTTTCATTTTCTAATATTAAATTAGTTGAAAATAGTATAAAACGAGGAAAAATAATTTTTGATATTTCTAATAAATCATCAGAAAATTCTTTCCAATCAACAAGAAGATCATTAGAAATTTTTTCATCCCAACAAATTTTTCTTACCCATAATTTTTGCATCAATAATTTACTTGTAACAACAACAGGATTCACCAATCCCAAAGGATCATATATTTTTGACATTTCTGATAATACCTATCTTTTTGTAATTTTCTGTTGAGAATCTTCATTCTTTTTAACACTTTTGACAAAAAAATAATCTTCTTCAACATTCCAAGAAACCCCTAAAACCTTATCACAAGTTAAATTTTTTAAAACATTACACTCTGGAGAATTCAATTGTTGCATATTCAATTCTTGTAATAATTATTTAGAATTAGAAGAAAATTTATGTAAAATAAATCCTGCACGTTCTAAAATGGTTTGAAGTTGAAAAAATGTCTCTTAGCTCATTTAATGAATTACTAGTACATAAAATATCATCCACATAAGTAGACTCTAATAAAATTTTAGCGGCTAAAGGAAACTGTTCTTGATTTTGTAAAGCTATTGCTTTCAAAACACGTGTGGCAATATAAGGTGCAAAATTTGTTCCAAATATGACCGTTGGTAATTCAATACAACAAAGGTCTTTTTTAGGATGATCTCTCCAAAGAAAATTTTGTAAAAATGCTTGATTCGGATTAATTCTCACTTGAAGATACATTTTTTTAATATCAGAAACCATTACAAATTTCAAAATCCTTAATCTACAAAGAATGTCAAATAATTCTGGTTGTACTGGAAACCCAGTATATGATATATCATTTAAAGAGTATCCTGAAGATGTTTTACATGAAGCATCAAAAACAACCCGTAGCTTTGTTGATTTAGCTTCTCTTTTTATAACTGGATGATGTGGTACGAAATATTTTAATTCATTCTTATCATTTCGAATTTTTAAAGGAACATATCTACCGTAACCTGCAGAAACATAATCATCAATAAATTGTTTATATTCAATGAATAATTCTTTATCTTTTTTAAATCGTTTTTCTAGAATTATAAATCTTTTTAATGCTACATTAAAAGACACACCAAGCTTCAAATGTTCTAAATCTGACTTTAAAGATATATTAACTTGATATCGACCTGTAGACAAAATTTTTGTCGTTTGAATAAAAATATTTTCAGCTGCCTGACCATCAGTTGAAATTTGACAATTCTCTTTTTCTACTTCTTCCAATTCCCAAAAACGCGTTAAATCACTAAAATCCAAATTTATTGAAGGTAAATCTGTAAAATGTGCCAACATTGAAATTAAGTCGATTTCTACTATTTGAATAACAACCGGCTATAATCCAACCAAATATTGTATTTTGTAGTACTGGCAACCCATGTCCTAATCTAATGTTTATCTGAAAAAATTATATCATAATATGCATCAGCACCAATTAAAACATCAATCTCTAAGGGTATATAAAAATTCATATCAGCTAAGACAAGATTTTCAGGAATATTGAATTCTTTAATATTCAATTTAATTTGAGGCAAATCACAAGTAATTTTATCTAGTATTGCACAAGATAAATCAACTTTGTCATTAGAAGAAACCTTTGAATGAATTGTTATATCAACCATTTTATAACTTGTAACGCAAGACTGAGAAATTCCTGCTATACATAATTGTTTTAAATATGAAGAATATCCAAGCTTTTTTGCTAGATTCTTTGTAATCATAGAAGACTGAGAACCTGAATCCAATAAAGCCCTTGCTTCAATTGTTTCACCAGACTTTGAATAAATTTTAATTACTGCTGTTGCAAATAAAACTTTTGAATAATTAGAATTAAGATTTGTTTTATTTTTAGTTTGACTTGAAAAATTATTGGAAGATTGTATAACATTATTCTGAGAACTACCATTAGGTACTTGACATTTTTGGATGGAAGAATCAGCATGTAGTAATGTATGATACAACCCAGAACAAATGTAACATTTGCGAGATGTACATACTTCTGCAGCATGTTTAATTCCAAGACAATTTTTGCACATTTTTTGTGCATTAACTATTTTAAATTTTTCAATTAGTGGTAAATTAATAAATTTTTGACAGCTGTATATACTATGATTTTTGACAGCTGTATATACGATAATTAGTAAGATTACAGCAAAAACATTTTCGTTGAAAATCATTCTTTCGGGTAGAATTAGATTCAACATTACCCTGTTTGAATGAAGATAATATAGTGCCGGGTGCACATTGTTGATAACCATTCTTTCGGGTAGAATTTGATTCAACATTATCACATTCAAACGAAGATAAATTAGCACCGGATGTGCAAAAATAATCACGACCTATACCAGAAAAACGAGGGTTTCTAATTCTTATAGTTTGTGATGTATCATTTTGAAATTGTAACTTTTCTAACATTACACATTTGTTATTGATAAATTTAAAAAATTCTTCTAAATCAGGAATTTTTTTTGAATCTATTTTTGATTCAAATCCTTGACGAGTATTATAATCTACTTTGCTTTCAAGTAAATGTAAAAGAAGTAAATTGCATAATTCTTCTTTAGAAACGAATTTTTCAAGCGAGTCTATTTCTTGACGAGCAGTAGTAAATAAATTTCTCAAATTTTAAACTGTACCTTTTGTTATAATTGAGATATCAAATAATGATTTAATATGATGATTGACTAAAAGTGAAATATTATAATATCTATCTTCCAAAGTTTCAATTGCAAGTGAAAAATTATCATTACATAACTTTATTGAATTTATTAATTTAAGTGGTTTTGCAGACAACCCTTTAAATACATAAAACGTTGTATATTTGTTAATTCTTCATTTTCAATAATAAGTGTTGTAAAAAGTTCAATAAATAGTATCCAATCAGAAGGATTCCCAGAAAACGAAGGAATTTCGATATCTGATAGTTTAACAGATTTATATGATGGCATAAAATTGAAACGGGTACTTTTTTCAAAATTATTTGGAGTAGAAATATTAACTATTTGCGAATTTCTTAGATCAATTGGCTTTAATTTCTCTATTTCATTTTTATATTGAGATAAAATAGTATAGAATTTATTTTCTATTTCTACTCCTTCTTGCGTTTGTACATTTTGTTCATCTAACTCTTCAATTAATTCTTGAGTATCCAAAAATTTTTTAAATGCATCATTTAATCGATTATATCGATCTATAAATTCAAATTGAGTGACTTTTGATGTGTCACCTCATAAAAAATTTTCGGCTTTTGTTAAAGTTGATTTACAAACGCCTCGGCGTCTAATTAAATTTTCCATAATAACAATTAAATTAAAATAATAAAACTAAATTTAAAAACTTTTCTTTCTGACCTTGGATAATTTGCTTGATCCAATTTAAAATGTACAATTTTCAATTTTCTTTCTGAATTCCGTATTGATAACTCCTTCTCTTCTAGTCCTGTACAGTTTGTTATCCAATCTACAATGTGGGCAGCTACCGTTTAAAATTCCAGTTTTTCTTTAATTTTGTTTGTTGCTTTCTTGAAATTGATAGTTTTTGATCAGCTTATAATTCCAATTTCCAAGCTTCCACCATTATTTTTGTAACGATTAAAAACACTAATTCAGGATGACTTCTTAAATTAATTTCCAGAAAATAACTTCTTCTATATCCGGCTCGAAGGACCAATTTTATGTTAATAAAACTTTATTAACATAAAGCGAATGTGAAAGATGATGTTACTTTTCTTAGATTGAAATTTATTTTCTGCTCTTTAAAAATTATTCTATATCTTGACAATGACAATCTATATTGTTGTTTTACTTTTATTATTCTACCTTATTTTATTCTAATTCACAACCTTATGGCCTATATTTAACCGCTCAGGTAGTAGAAATAGAAATAAATTCGCATCGTCATGTTGCAAAGTTGCAACAAATTGTGCTGACCTTGCCGCCCATTATGTCTCTCCAGTGTTTCTTATTTAATTCAGTGTTCTCCGATTGTTTAAAAAGTGACGTGGCTAATAGGTTTGCCTTTTCGCTATTTGTAAGGTAATCCTTGTTATCCTTACTTGTTAGGAGTACACGAGATGGGGACGTGCTCGTAATTACAAATAAGAAAAAAAGTTTGGTTAAGGATATCGCAAAGGCCCTAAATAAAAACGAACCAGGAGCCCAGGTGAGAAACACGGACGTTAAAAATAGCCAAAAAGAGACGATCACTATACATATAAGGAAGATAGACGAGAACACAACAGTACAGGAGGTGGAAAAGGCCATACAGGATAACACGAGCGGGGATCAACTAGTAAGCTTGAGCAAATTAAGGCCATATAGAAATCATACGCAGGCCATAACGGCTACTTTAAGAAAGGAGGATGGCGAGTTACTTTTAAATAAGGGCTTTATTAGAATAGGGTACGTGGATTGTACTGTAGAAGAACGCGTAAACATAAAGATATGTCTACGATGCTGGACTCCTGGACATATAAGTCTAAGATGCAATGGTCCGGATAGAAGAGACGCCTGTTATAGGTGCGGGGAAAAAGGCCATCTGGCTTCTGTCTGCACCAGAGAAGAAGTCTGTATAATGTGTAATACCACAGGACATCCCGCAAATACCACGAGATGCCCAAAATATAGGGAATACATCAGGGATGCTAGAAGAAATATGGTCAAGAGAAGAGCCTCGCACTCCCCTATGGAGGAGACGAGTGAACAAAGTACGGGTGATGATGTAAATGTCTGTGATATAGTGGTCTGTGATAGTAGGTCGAAGGACCAAAATATTTTAGAGACATAGTGCACGATTGTTACTATAGTCTAGTATTTTATCAACTATTAGTTAGTAAGGTTTTAAGATATACACTAAGCAAAGTTTATTTACAAATTTAACCTAATTAATAAGAATTATTTATACATATTTACATCCTAAACTTAAGGGGTGGTAATTACTATCACATTTGTACACGTCTTATTTTCAATCCAAGAATTATCTGCATCGTTTTGACTGCCTTCCACAGGATAGTATGTCAAAAATAGTCATCCTCCAGGTAAATGTCGGAAGAGCACATGGGGCTCACGACATGGCCATGCTGACGGCGGGCCAGAGAAATGTCGATGTTGTCATAGTGAGTGAGCCAAACCAGAAGGAATGCAGAAAGTGGGGATGGGTAGCGGACTTGGGCTCAAATGTTGCGGTCTATTTTCGTAACAAACAAATCGAAGTCAGAGAGATCATTAGGAAATGCGGATACTTGATCATCAAAATGAAAGAGTACAATATCGTGGCGTGCTATATGGCACCTAGCATAAACCAGATGACTTTTGAAGAAAGACTGGACACCATCTTCCAGCTCGTCCGAGGGGATGGTCGTGAGACCATTCTCTTGGGCAATTTTAATGCTAAAGCGACCGAGTGGCACTCTCCCACTACAGACCCTAGAGGACAAGCCCTTGCTGAAATGGCCGCGACAATGGACTTAGTGGTCCATAATAAACCAGATGCCCCCACGTTTATCAGGGGAAATTCTAAAAGTTTTATAGATATTACTTTTACGACTAGACGCTTGGCGAACAGAGTGATAAATTGGGAAATTTTGGAGAATGAACCCCTTTCGGGACATGGACACATTCTTTTTGAACTTGCCTTGCATGACATAGTTAGCAATAGACCAAAACCACAGCTGAAAGGAAAATATCATTTTAATAAGGAGGAATTCAAAAAAATTCTAAATCAAACGACTTTGCAAAATAATAAGATAGACGCGGTAACACAATGGGAAAAACAAATTAAAATGGCTTGGAACAAAACTAGACATCACCCAAAAATAGAAATTAAAACACCATATTGGTGGAACGACCAAATTGAGACTCTTAGAAAAATATGTATTAGATTTACAAGACTATACTATAGGGCCTTAACCCAAAAACTGGACAATACAGAGGACATGAGACAAAAATATAAAACCGCGAAATTACAACTAAATAAACAAATAAAAACAGAAAAGAAACTGGCATGGAAACGCTTATGCGATGAACTAGAAAGCGATCCCTGGGGCCAGGGATATCAGCTGGTATGCAGGAAAATCGAAATGGGAGGCTTGCCATACCAAATGTATCCAGAATTTAAGGAGTCTGTCATAAGACATTTGTTCCCCGAGACAAACGATAGACTACCTGGTAAAGTCCAAAACGTAGAACACGCTATTCCTCCATTCTCCAAAGAAGAAATAACTACGGCAGCATTAAGGCTAAAAATGGGGAAAGCCTGCGGGGCCGATGGACTCCCAGCAGAGGTAATAAAAGAGGCAGCTCTGCATAAAACAGAATGGTTCGCAACTATTATGTCAAAAATATTGACCTCCCAGAGCATCCCAACACCGTGGAAAACTGCAAACCTGGTGTTAATCCATAAATCTGGTAAGCCCACAAATACTCCAAATGCCTATAGACCCCTATGTTTGATTGGGGCTATGGCTAAATATTTTGAACACCTACTGAAAGCGAGATTGGAGCAAGAAATTGTTAAATCTGGGGACCTGTCACGGAACCAATTCGGTTTCCGAAGTGAGAGGAGCACGGTCCACGCCCTGCAGCGGGTGGTGGGGCTGGGAGCGTGGACGAGGATCCACGGACAGGGGGACCGGTGGTGTGCCCTTGCCTGTTTGGACGTACAGAACGCCTTCAACACCGCCCCTTGGCCTGAAATAATTAAACAGTTAGAAGTTAGAAAAGTCTCGTCCTATATCCGTAATTTAATAATAGATTACTTCGTTGACCGAAAGGTGAAGACCTCAGATAAAGTTTACGTACTCTCAGCCGGCATCCCACAGGGATTGGCCATTGGCCCGATGCTTTGGAACTTATTTTATGACCCTGTCCTCCAATGTTCTTATCCAGAAGGAGTAGAGGTGGTCGGCTTTGCCGACGACCTTTCTGCCGTTATTACCGCTAAAACTAAAGACGATTTACGAGACAAAACAAACGAAACACTAGACATAATAAATACATGGATGCAAAAAAATAAAATGACTCTTGCTCCCGAAAAAACTGAAATTGTGATTCTAAGTGGAAAAAGGAAAAGGGACGATTTGGAATTCTATGTTGGAAATACCCGGGTCCGACCTCAAAAATGCGTAAAATATTTGGGTGTCACTATTGCGACCGATTTATTTTTCGGCACACACGTGACGGATGTAGTGGAAAGAGCGGGCAAAAAACTAAATGCCCTATCAGGACTCATGCCCAATATTAGGGGCCCCTCTTATGCCAAAAGAAAATTATTATATGGTGTGATCCTTTCCATAATCTCATACGCCAGCCCGATCTGGGACGAAATCTTGAAAATGGCCAAGTATCAACGATTACTAGATGACATCCAACGCAGGGCTCTACTGAGGGTGGGGTCCTCCTATCGAACTGTTTCGGCGGAGGCCCTCCAGGTTATTACAGCAACACCTCCTATGGAACTAATATTAAGGAAGAAGAGAATGATCTTAGAGGGTATGAATAATAGCGTGGCGGAAGCGGACATTATGTTCAGGTGGCAGGAAAAATGGAATACCCTCATGACTAAGGCAGCCTGGACAAAAAGGTTGATACCAACGATAAAAGTCTGGACGGACTGTAAGTTCAGAAAAACCGATTACTTTATAACCCAGGCGTTATCGGGCCATGGCTCATTTGGAGTTTATACAAATCGATGGAATAAAACTCCCGCAAATTGTGTGTATTGTGGAAATCAGGATGATCCCGAACATACCCTGTTTCGATGTCGGAGATGGGATGATGTGCGAGTGACTGCAAATACGGAATTGGGGGAAATTATACGGGCAGAGAACATAATCATCCAAATGACTTCATCTGAGCAAAACTGGGCTATTATATCCAACATGTTAACAACGATAATGTATAATAAAGAAAAAGAAGAACGCATAATGCACTAAAAGCTATAAAAATATGGTGTATACCTCCTCCACTTACGGTAGATAAGCCTTGCGGCGGACCCGGAGAGGAGTCGAGTTGCCCTTCGGTCACGCGTATCTTAGACCGAAGGAGGCGCGGAGTTTTTTAGTGGGTAGGCATACAGTCCACGCTAGTCCCACACTACCCCGGCTAAATACCATCTTTCCACCAGCAGCCGGGGTGTGCGTAATGCATTTTTTCTCCGCGGGNTCAAGACCGAGGATTACTTTGAGTAAGGAAGGAGCGATGGAACAGATAGAGATACTCTTTCCCAGACACCCCATAAATGAATGGACGGAAGTGGACTGGGGGACGAGGAGTTTGTCGGCTTCACGGAGGGGGAGCTGATGGGCATCGCGGATAGAATTAAAACCAATAAATCACCTGGGCCTGATGGTATCCCACCGGAGGTCGCTAAGGAATTCTGTAGAATGTATCCTGGAGTGGTCCTGGATGTGGTTAATGGCTGCTTAGCAACAGGGACCTTCCCAAATATATGGAAGATTGCGGATGTAAGACTGATTGATAAACCTAAAAAGTCACCGAACTCCCCACAAACATATCGTCCTATATGTTTGATTAGCACCCTGGGGAAAATCGTAGAAGCATGCATAAAGTTAAGGCTAGAAGAAGAGATTGAAAAGAAAAACTTACTCAGTAAAAATCAATTTGGGTTCAGACGGGGAAGATCTACCTTGGATGCGTTGAGGGCGGTGTTGAACATCGTGGACTCCAATAATAAGACTTCCTTAAAAAATCGAGGTTTCGTGGCTATGGTAGCTATCGATATAAAAAACGCTTTCAACTCAGTTCCCTGGGAAAAAATAATTAAAGTAATAAAAAGGGCAAAAATAAGTAAATATTTAACAAGATTAATTCAGTCTTACCAGGCAGATAGACAAATAAAGGTACAGGGAATGAATATGCAAATAACTAGTGGAGTCCCACAAGGATCGGTCCTTGGACCGACCCTGTGGAACCTCTTTTACAATAGGATTCTAACAGCGACGATACCTTGGACAACACATATTGCGTATGCGGATGATTTAGCTGTAGTAATTACTGCCAAAACAAAAGAACGGTTAGAGAACAGGACACAGCAGGCAGTCTATGGAGTGATCCGGAGACTGGAAGAAATGGGCTTGGAAATAGCTGCGCAAAAAACTGAACTTCTAATCTTATGTGGCAGGCGCAAAGTTCTGGAAATGGACATAATGGGGGGAGATACTCTAATTTCATCAAAACAAAGTATAAGATATATGGGCGTAATACTGGATAAAGATACAAAGATGACACAACATATAATAGAATTAAAAAATAGAGTAAATACACTTCTAAACTCACTAGCCAGAATACAGCCTAATATCGGTGGTCCGCAGTTTCGTAGGAGGAAATGTCTGGCGATGGCGGCATTGTCGGTCATCTTGTACGCGTGTCCTATCTGGAAAAGGGCAATACAGTACAGTACATACGAAAATAAATTAGAAGAGTTGAACAGAAGGATTGCGCTGAGAATCTCATCCGCATACAGGACTGCTCCAACGGCGGCGGTACTGGTCATTGCCAAAACTCCTCCGATCAGGCTGCAAATAGATGAGAGGTCCATCATGTATGAGCAAAAGGGACAACGTAGAGACGAAATCAAAAGACAGACTCTTCAAAAATGGAACCTGAAATGGGGAAATTATAATGGATGGACAAAAACATTTATAAAAGACGTTGAAGAATGGGTACTTACGGAATGGACAGAGACGGATCACTTACTAACACAGATGTTCACAGGACACGGTGTCTTCGGAAGTTACCTAAAGAGAATAGGGAAACAGGAAAATGCCGGATGATGGTATTGTGGATGTGAGGAGGACACACCTGCACATACCCTTTTCTTCTGCCCTAACTGGCGGGAGGATAGAGAGCGAGCGGAGAACGAATGCGGACATAACATAACAATGTTGAATATACACGAAATACTTACCTCTAGCCAAAAGGGATGGAACGCCGTAAAAGAAATGACTCATAAAATTATAGGAAAAAAGATGGAAGATGAGATTGCCTTGGGTATAGGACGTACAAGGAGAAGATGAACCATGGATGACACATAACGGTCTTCGGACTGTGGGCCTGTAAGTGGCAGGCCAATCCTCCCCCTACTTGAGAAATGGTTACTTTAGATCCGAGTGGGATACATGGGAGAAGAGCGGGATGGGTTTAGTGGGGTAACGGCGACCTACCATCTGTCGCTGAGTCCCCACACTCTAGTTAAATTTATGTAAAGATTTATTGAACACTCTGTACATACATACAGGGTGTTAGGGAAACAACTTTCGTACTTATAACCAACGATTAAGGACGTCATTTCCAAGAGAAAAGTTCCTTACAACATGTATCGAAAATCTAATAGTTTTTGCAGAAAAAAAATTTATTTTGTAATTTTTGACTTTTTGAGGCTCTTTTTCTCAAAAACGAATCGATACATTTCAAATCTAATTAGACTTCTATATGCAGTTTTGAAATACCTTTAAAATTATGTGCTACTCGATCCCCTTTTCCATTTAAAATTTTGGGGGTGAACACCCTCCCGCTTAAGGGGTTGCAGACAGGGGTGTCTGACTTAGCCTAAAATGTTTCCCCCTCAGAAATAAGGTTTATGTGTGCGAGCGTTTTTTCATAAATTCTCTTAGTTTTGCAGAACTGCGTCTGTTTCGTTTTCATTGGCCCACCCTGTATGTAAGATTATGTTGTTTAACCGTTTTTTATTTCCTTGTTCTTCTTGCGCAGGGGCCACGCTAATATTTTAGTTTGTTTGTTTGTTAAATCAGCTTGTTAAAATTGTTAAGCTAGTTTGGGAATATTGCATAATTTTTTCTTTTTAATCTTTTCTATGAATGATTAATTTAGGTTTTGGTTGGGTTTGGTTGTGATTAGGTTGAATTTCATTACATTCTTTATAACATTTTCAACTGTTTTTATGTTTTATTTTACCCCACCCAGCACCCCAATTCGCTCCACGGGTCCCGAAAGACACTTTAGTATCAAGAAAAAGTATCGAAATTAGTGAAAATCTGAATTTATGACGAAATTTCAACAATTTTTTTTAGAGCAATTGTGAATTTTCTGCAATTTTCTTTTTTTTAATCGACTCTATACACATCCTCCTATACAAAAAAAAATCCGAAATTACACCTATGATGTTTTAGGGTTGCAAACATTCAGGAAGTCGCGTGGTTTGCATTCATTTATGAAGGCTCTGTAAATGTTTCCATTTGAAAAAAAAATTGGGGTAGTTGGGGGTTAGGGGGTTGATGATCGAAAATAGTGGGCACCGGCGAAAGACGCGCCATAATTAGAAACTACATATTTACGTATTTTAATGTTTTTGCGAAAAACTGAAAGGAGGAAAGTTATTAATTTTATGCTGTCTTCTTTCACTCTGTATAGCATGTGTTATAATTTTACCGGTATTGACAATTATTTATTTTTTAGAATACACTAGATTTCTTCACATATTGCCACAAAATGACTAAGAAAATCTACGGCAATATTTCTTTTATATTCTTAGCCATGTTTTGACAATAAATTGTTATGTGAAGAAATATGGATGTATTTTGAAAAAACAAATAATTGCCAATATCGCCTAAATTACAACACTTCCTATATAGGGATATTTATTTGGTTAATTAGTGTTCAAAATAAACTTAATCATACCTTTTAAGACTTGCATTAAATCACCAAATAATCTTTAATGGGATGATGTTCAAACAAAAAGGTTCTCTATACCAAAGTATAAAATTCGTCCAAAATCTTCAAACACTTAAAAAACAAAAATAAAGATGAATTAGAAATGTCCTGTCAATCGCAACAAACAGTCATAGAGGGGGGTGAATAAAAAAATAAAATACTCAGGAAACATGAGGTTATATGACTGCATGGTTTTTGAATGGTCGAGCCATCTGGTATTGATTACAGAAGATGTCAAACTTTGATGAAAAAACATGACACTTTTCACATGCCCTGTACAATATGAAGATTTATTTTTTTTAGCATTGCTTGCTATAGGATATTCACCAATAAGAGGGCTACAATTGAAAAAAAATCGTTAAAATCCAACCAGTGGTTTGCGAATAAATGAGTTTTTAATTTTGACATTTTTTTGGTGACCCGTTTTTTTTGCACCTGAGTGTATTTTGTTTCTTTAAATAACCTTATTCTTAAAATAGTGTTTACTGAAATATTCCTTTCAAGTGTGTTCCGATTGATTTATCGTATGAGTTAAAAAAAATTAAAGAAAAAATATGAACAACAGAATGGATGGGGGAAGGGGTTTTCATATTAATGAGAACTTTTAACCTACTCTATCTAATCGACTTTCAAGCTGATTTAGTATTATATACAGGGTGTTTCCTAATTGTGGTGAGAAAAGCCTATGGGAGAGTCGTCTCAGCAAAATATGAAAAAAGTTCATAGGAACATGGGTCAGAAAATGCTTCGTTTCCGAGATACAGGGTGTTAAAGTGTAAGAAAAATGACCAGTTTTTATTTTTTAATTCACAAACGGCTTAAGATTTTTTAACGAAATTTGGTATACGTGTTTTCCATATTGGTAGGTTTAATCCGAAAAATTGCCAACTTTAACCATTCATCAGTGATGGAGATCTGGGTGTCCTTTTTACTCACACAAAATTGTAGTGACAGATGACACTCTTACCTCCG
>JABRWK010000214.1:79824-111097 GCA_013372445.1 Hypothenemus hampei | reverse complement strand
ATATGAAGGGTCCACGGGAAAAAAGATGAATGTCACAAAATCATCAAAATTGAGTTAATAGTACTACATATGTTTGCAATGGAGATACTTTCGATCACACTATTTAAAATTTTGAAAACCTGTGTTAAAACTAAGATATGAATTGTTTTATGTATTTGTCCACGGGAAAAAAGATGAAAATTTGGTCAAATTAAAAATAATGGAAGGGGAAAACATAACAACCGGCCTCACAAACTTTCAGAAGAAACTTCAGCTAAGATTCACGAATATATTCAATATTATGATATTCCATCTTGTTTAAAAATAAAAACGTTTTAAACTTATAAACGTGATTTTCTCCGTTTGACATTTTTGTGACATTCATTTTTTTTCCCGTGGACCCTTCATATGATAAGTGACTAATATCAAACCTCTAACTCTTATTTATATTGATTAACAAATTAGGTGTGAAAAAAATTTTTTTTTAAATCACAAAATTTGCAAATTCTTGGTTTTGCCATTAAAATAAACTTATGTCTTAGGCTTATCTACCTAATAAGTTGTTTTCCTATATTAGGACGAATACTTCAAATAATGTGTCATTTTTTTGTGTTTATATCACCTTAGATTTCCAACAATTTAAATCTATAAGTCCTACATATGCTTCAATTCAGGGGATATTGTCAGATTTATAATAATATGATTGTAATAATATATGCTTTGAAAAAAAAGTTTCATTTACACATAAAACAAATTAACTGTAACTCATTTCAGATTAATTTTTTTTCTCGTTACAACGACATCTTCATATGTTTTTAGTTTACTCTAGAAGAAAATAAATTTTTCAGATTAGAAATATTTTAAAATTTTTTTGAGCTTGAAACCATCTGTTCATTTTCCACCTTTCGCAGCTATTCATCTTTGCAAATAATGCTGATTATGAATAATAGTCTCTGGTGATAGTTTTTCGCAATGTACAGGGTGGGCCAACGAAAACGAAAAGATCGAGTGTTTGGTTAGTTAAAATAAAAATTTGAAAAAGTGCTCAGACCGGTCAAATTTTTTTGAAAGGGGATCAATTTTGGCAACCGAATTTTTTCAAATATTTTTTTCTCTTTTAATAGAATAAAACGGGGCGTTTTCGTCACTTGCACGGAATGCCTAAAACGACTGGACCACAGTAACAATAAGATATAGATGCTAAGCAAAAATGTAGTCTAAAGAACAACCTTTCTTTTCCTCTTCTTCACCTAATCTCTATCTCTTAATGTTTCTGAGTTACAAATCCAAATGCGAAAAACTGACGACAACCCCCCGTTCTTCTCTACTCTGAATCCAATTCCTAACATTTTAAATTGCATGATAGGACAAGTGAAAACTTATTTCAAAGGTCATAAATAATAATAATAAATACAAAACAATGTTAATACACTGATTGTGAGTAGCATATTAATTGTTTTTTAGTTTCTATCGATTTGTTTTCAAGATATTCAAAATTAAAACTTTATGAAGGTATTTATTTTTTAGTTAGCGAAAATAGATTTATAACTAATTTGGGGAAAAAGTAACAAAACCTATTGACAATTATTAAAAAAACATAAAACATTGGGTAGTGAAATATAGTCGTATGCTACCAATGAAATCACTTCACGATTGAATAAGGTTTTAAACAAAGTTTGTATTATTGCATAGAAGAAGCTGGTGGTGGCCAATTTGAACATTTATTGAATTAATAATGTTTATTTTTATCTAGTTATCTAATTAAAAAATAAATACAGTAGGATCTGGATGGTGTAAACATCGAATAACATTAACCTTCGACTAACGCGAATAAGATTTTCATCCCATTGACCAACGCATATTGTGAACAGGCTTCACCCTCGATAACGAAAACAATTATAGTCACCATTTACGATTCATATTCTCAGAAAAAGTCAATTTCTATGTACTATTTAGCGATATTCAACATAAATGAAAGCACCGACCTTTAAAAATTAACCAAAAAAGCTAATTTTTTTCATTCATTTTCTGAAATTAAATATAAATGGATATACCGATATATAAGAATGAGTATTTCAATAATTGCCAGGGTGCAAACAATTTTTAGGTTAATTTTTATGTGTCTATGTCTTTAATTATGTTTAGAATCGATAAATGGATTGAGTAAGGCGTATTAATAGTCGCACGTCAAGTATTCTTCAGTACTTCAGAATACTTTGAGTATTTGTTTGTTATTAATAGTCGTTCATTGCAAGTCAAGAGAGACTTGAGGCTATTAATCAGGTTGACAAAATGAGTATTGACGGAGGTTTGGTTGAGGATGCCTTGAGTCTTCCTTCGAGAAGCGACTATAAATGCGGACCTAAAAGAATTTTAATTTTTCATACAGCTGGATTCGTTTGTGTCACACCACTGCACTGTGATAAAATCATTTCACTATTTCATTATCCGGACAAGAGAGAATTTTTGAGTACTAAAGTACCGTGTTTGCATCCGCTCAGAAGAGATTGCTTTATATGAGATATTGTACATATCCATTTAGTGGAGGTTTTCGCTTAACGAAAGGTATTTGTTAGGAGATATTTTACTGTATATGTGTCTAATTATTTATAGAGTGATTAGAGACTAATTTCGGGGATCTCTCGTTAACATGAACTTTTCACAAGTATGAACAGGCGTGGTTTTATTTGATTCAGTTATCGCGACTCCACTGTATTCTTATAAAATTGAAATTTAGGATTTTTCGAAACCAAATTCATAAAAACAAAAAGAAATTTAATATACTACTCACTGTATAAAGACCAAAATAAAGTATCACTTGCTATTACATACAATTTAAAATCTTAGGAATTGTGCTCATAGCGCTAAGGAATGCAAAGTTTTTCGCAAAAATTCTATTGCAAAAAATATCCCCCTCGAAAATAAATTTAGTCGGTCCGAGAACTTTTTCAAATTTTTATTTTAACTTTCCGAAAACTCAACCTTTTCATTTTCGTTGACTTACCCTATGTTATAAAGATGATATGATATATCGAGAAAAATTTTGGAGAAAACTTTTCTAATATATTTTGAAAAGTGAATTTTTTTTGAGTTTGGAGATCCATAATGATTCATTATGATGGTTACTTACGATTAGTCTCGGGATCCTGGCAATACACGATGTTTGATAAGTAAAGGTTTATACGTTACTTGAGAATTATTTACTTAAAAATAATCCGATTTAACTAAATTTGCTTTATAAGGGAACCGGCCGAGGTACGTTTTGTCGATTTTATTGAAATTTTGCACACAAGTACTTTAGACTAAAATAATAGACACGTATTTTTTTAGCGGCTCTCGCCAAGGTTTAATGGGTGAAAACCTTTCCCAAAATTTCGCCAATATTTCGGTTTTTAGTGATATTTTTTCCAGACTTTCACAAGTCTATAGAGAATTGAAAGACGAACATTTTGCTTTTTTAACTATAGACTATTTTGACTCAAAACTAATAGTTTTTAATCTTTAACCTCTGCAGGGGCGATTTTTTAGAGTAAGAAAAAAATAAAAAGTAATATCAGTCAGAAAAGCTATTTTGACTTTTCGAAAATTGGCATGCATTATCAGCTTTAGATGCGTATTTCTCGTAAACCGTTGCATGTAGACACTTCAATAAGGTATACCTTTTTTAACTAAATAAGATAGGGAAAAAGATTTTTCTAATCGAAAATGACATAAAATACAATAAATACAATACAATAAAATTTTGGTGATTTGAATATATCCTATTGGTCCCTTGCAGTATTCTGTACAGACTACAACTAAATCGTCAATAAAATTGAATTTGTCATCCAAAGAAACCTCCGTATATAAAATTTGTGAAATTAGTCGAAGGATATTAAAAAAATGCGATTTATTTTTTCAACTTTGACACCCTGTAGTTCCGTTATTATCAACTTTTGGACTAAGGTAAGTTTAGTTGAATCGGATTATTTTTAGGCAAATAATCTCCACTTAATGTATTATGTATGGACTTACCAAACACCCTGTATATTAATTTTTTTATTTACAGGAATAATTCAATTAAAAAAATTCAGATCGATTTCAATTGTGGCGTAGACTGAGCGCAATGTTTGCAAGCGTGCTCATTTTTGATTTGTGTTTAGGCATTTGACAATTTATCTTGCACAATTTTTTCATACAGAAGAACATAGTTAGAATATTAAAAAATGTTTAGAATCTTAGAGATATGTTTTAATTTAAACCGTCGATCTGAAAACATGAAATCATGGAGTGAATACATTTTTTTGTAGATGAAGACTGTATTGGATTAATGTTTAAGTCTCATTTTATCTTGAATCGTCCTTTTAGTAAAGAAGCAACTGAAATTATAATACTACAATACTCCTATTTAAATCGGTTAAAACAATTAAGGGATATTTTTTAAATTTTAAAACTTTTCTGATTAGTGTAAAAATTGTTATTTTTAACAGCTAGGAATACTTTGGGAAAACAAATGGCAAGCCGCAATTTACCACCCACTGCAATTGCTGAGCTAAGAATTACCCTTCATGAAAAGAAGCGGCTTCTTCAAAAGTCATTGACAGCTTCACCAAATCAATGCATAACCGGTGCAAAGCCATTTTGAGAGTTCGAGAAGATTTTAAATAAAATAAAATATAACATACAGGGTGTTTCAGAGTTAAACCGACAAACGTAAACCATGTATAGAAAATGTGATATTAAGCAAGAAAGTTCTAATAAACATGTGTCCGCAAATACTTCCTAAGGGAGCTACAAGCCTTCAAAGATGGCAAAATAAAACAAACATTCAGTTGTTTTGACATGCCAATTTATTTTTTATTTGAATTTTCTTCTCTTTATTTTCCTAATTTTTCGCCAATAAAGTTGTGGTTGATTGAAGCTTTTTTTTATTAATAGGTTTTTACAAATTGAAATGAAACTTTATTTAAGTAACTAAGACTGAAATGNCCAAGTGATTTTTTCTCCATCTTCTTTGGATTTTTTAAAGTTGTTCCAGTTTATATGCCTTCATTATATTTTTTCATTTTTGAATTCAACTGAAAAAGTGTTAATGTCTAAAGGATGTGTCGTAATATTAATGGTCGATATAATAAGAAAAGTCGTGTCATATTTATAAGCGTTTTGCCGTGCCTAAAATCACCAAAATTGATGGTCTTTCATCTTATCAGTTCCTCGGCTGTACACTCGTGGCGCTACCAATGCCGATTTTATGCGCAAATAGCTTTACTTTTTCTCGTGATATCAATATTTAACCTACAAGTATTAAATCGAAATTTAAACTCATCTGCACAAGACAGTAACGCCCATTTTAATAATTTCGAAAAATTAACGCAATTTTCAATTTGAAATCTAGAATACAATTTCTGACTCTAAAGTAATTGTACGAGGCAGTGTTAAACGAAAGCATTAAAAAGGGTTAAAAAAATTATGTGAATTGATCCTTGTACAAATTTGCAAAAATATTAGTTTTGAAATATCAAATTAATATTTAAAATAAAAATAAAATAAAAACAAAAGAAAATGTGATAAAATAAAAAAATATAATAAAACCAAATAGGAAAAAAATATACAAAAACATATAAATAAGATTTGTAGTTTGACTATTTGCCACACCCTCCTTCCTTCCCTGATTTCGCCTCAATCGATTATCATGTAAAAAGAGGAATTATAATAAAGTTATTCAAGCAGTGCATGAGTAACTAAATACGACCAAAAGATTTTTTTTTATTGGATATACAAGCACTTTCAAGACGATGGAGAAGGGGTCTAGAACATAATGGAGATTACGTCGAAAAATGACACACTCGTTTTTGACACTCCATTAATAAATTTTGTTTACAACGCTTTTAAGGTTTTCATTTGATTCTGCCTTGTAATTTCACTGAAGAAGCTATTTATATATAGGGTGTCCTATTTTCGATAGAAAGCGGTTGTATCTGGTAAATTATTTGATATACAAACTTAAAATAAAAATACTTTGATAAAATAAGGGTCCAAAATCCTATTAGAAATACTTTTGTTTTGATAAATTGACTGCAAGAGGGCCAAGGCAAATATTTTTACAAAAATGCATTTTAATTGCGAAAACTTAGTATTAAGTTATAATGGGGATATTATAAATGGATTTATTGTATCAATTACACAGACTTTTCAGTTGAAGCATTTTTTTCTATTTATCATAATAAAGGAAACAGAAAAGTTCAAAACTATGTATTAAAGCAAATTACAGGATTCTTATGTTTTTCAGAAAGCAATTCCACAGCTTCTAATTCACCCACCAGTTACTCTTTATTACGTCTACAGGGACAATTAAATTTTTGACCTTCACACGTTCCTTTTAAACTATCGTGATAATTTCAAATGTAATGATACATTAATCAATACGTGGAATTGTAAATGGTTTAATAAAGAAATTAATGACGAAAACTGAAAATCTAGAACTTTAATCGTTTTGTGGCCAGTTTGACAATAAAAAGTAAGTAGACTTTGGTGAAAAACTAAATGGGTTCATGATTTTGGATTCATATTAAAAATTCAATTAAACTTTTTAGTTCAGTTTTTATTTTTATCTGCTTCTTCCTGCATTATATTGATTGACAATTGATTCGCTATTTTGTTACTTACGTTTTTTATAATGACGAATTCAAAGGAAGAAGCCTATGACATGGTAGCTGTATTTTTATGTTAGGCAAATGGGACAATTGCACAAAGAGAATGCAGTGTTAAATACTCTCAAAGAATACATTATTTCAGAAAGATTTTTGAAAGATTGGCCAAACGATTTAACGAAACTAGAAATGTTCATCCTGTTGGACGTATAAAAGAACTTGTTTATAAAGAGAATTCTACTGCCAAGGAAAATATGATTAATCGGATTAGAAACGCTATCGCAATTTTAAGCAAGGTTGAGTGGGGTAAGTGCAGACTCGTTTTTACAAAATTGAACTTTAAATCCATATACACTTAGATTATAATCTAAAAAAAATCATTTGTAAACTAGTGTTATTTAACAAACAATTAACACATTTTTGGATTAAAGCATTGCAGAGATTATACCACTTAATCATTAGTGATAAAAACTTAAATTTTCAAGAAAAATTTGCATTTTTATAGAAAATTATAAAAACAGTCGACTCAATTTTTTTAAGTGGAGTATTGTATTTGTTTATACAGAATGTAATAGCGAGTACAATGACCTATAATATACATTTTTTTCATTTTTTTTTTTCATTTATTTCTTTACGTCATTATAAATGTTCGAAGTGTACATCAGTGCAACATTAAAATCGTTGAATTTCTGATGCACATACCCTTCTTATCACTTCCGGACCGATCGTCGCACATGCTGTACTAATTCGGTGCTTCATATTTTCCGGAGTGGTCGGCACTTTTTAACGATTTCAACGTTGCATTGATGTAAACGGGTATCACTTCGAGCATTTATAATGATGTAAAAAAAATAAATAAAAAAAATAATACAAAAAAAAAATTATTTTGGGTTGTTGTACTCGTCTAAACATCCGCTGTTCTAGAGATACATAAGTCGTTTAGCATCCAGAATAGAAAGTAAGTGGATTTCTAAATGCTTCAAATATGCTTATTCCATAGCTTACATCATTTTACGCGAAAGGAAAACCTTTATGAACTTCGGAATTTAAACTCAACAGTTAAATTGACGGTTATTTTGTTGACCTGCTTGACTACTTGTTCATATATGGTACTCTAAAAAAAAATTAAAAGACTTGTGATTCAAGGCCAATCAAGAATTAATTATAATATTTGGAAAAAATATGTATGAAAAATAAAAAAAAATAAATGGCGGCCCTAAGGAAAATCAAATTTACACTTATTGTTAGTATTACAAAAATACGACCCTTTAGAAAAATCTAATATACATTCTAATTTAATATCGTTGGATAACTCTCTAAATATAGCCTTAAGAATGCCGCTGTTCGATGAATAAGCTGACATATACCTACTTATTTATTCGTAAAAAATGAAAGTAAAAAATTTCCGATTTTTAGGGATATTTCCCAAAGTAACTGCAACACGGCCAATTAGAAAACATATTATTGCTTAACATAAAATTGCAAAAGTTTGCTTTACTTTAATCGAATTTGAATCAGTTATATTTTCGACACCTCCAAGATGAAGCTCGAAAAACGGGCGCTCTGAATAGTTTTTAAAACTCGTATATCAATAAAGATATATGTATAATAATTATAATTGTAAAATTATTATAATAATTATAAAATCGAAAATAAAACAACAAATAAATCTACAAGAAAATAAAATAAATAAAACAAAACAACATCCATACATAATGGGGTAATTCAAGGTTAAAAATACATGAGTGGTCTAGATGCAAAACCCGCCATCTCCATATTAAACGATTTTGAGTAAAACGTAAAAAACCGTTTACATATTACATTGACTTTGCATTGTACAGCCAATTTTAGAGCTAGTTTTGTAGGAGATTCGGTGGTATATGAAGCTTAAACTACTAAAATATATGTAACAATCTTACTTTCGAATGCAATAACACACACCCCTCCAAATGTAACAAATTTGGAAATGGCGGATTTTGCATCTGGACTACTCACATATACTATTTTAGGAGAAGACTATTTTGTTATGCTTCGAAATCGCCTGTGAATAATAGGTCAGTTAAAATTGACCTATCATTCATAGGCATTTTGACTTGTCCGATATTAGTAATTTAAATTTAGTAGGTATTTTTGACCTATTATACGTATACTTCATAACTTACCTTTAAAAAACTTAAATATTGCGTGTTAATACCAGAAAAAAATTTATAATTACCTACTTATTTAAAGTAAAAATCTGTGTTCTATTTTTTGAAAATCTTACTTTTAATAAAACGAAAAAATCTTCTCAACTGCACTGATTTCATAAGTACCACACGCATTTTTTGCAATAACAAATTGTATATAAAAATAAAAATAAATAAATAATTCGCTATTGCATAAATTTTTTTTTTTTAGATGTTATCCAATAAATTATATAAGGTTTTGATTATATGTATAATAACAGAGACCAAAAGCAAACTTAAGGTTACAACTAAGATCTAAAGGCTGCATATATTGTAGATCAAAAATTTGAGACCATTTTGTATTCTATAAAAATGAACTATAACCACAGTAAGAAACTGCTTGAACGTTTATTTGATTATACATATAAAAAATCCAAATTGATAAAATTAAGAACAAAAATGCAACGAAACAAACAGAACTCCTTTACAAATGTTAAATAAAAACAAATCTTTTCTATACATATTTTTCATCAAAAAACCTTTGTATTTTATTATTTTTTACCCTAATTTAGGCATTCTGGGAACTAATATTTTTGTGATTTCTGATGAAATATTGTTCCAACTATCATTCAAAACTGACTACATTTCTTGTTCGCCTAACTTTTATTGGGCGGATCATATTTTTTTAAATATCTAATCTTTCTAAGAATTGTCTGCATAGCTTTGATTTTTGGACTGGCTGAACACTGTAGTTAATGTTCTAACAAGCGAAATAGTGTGCGTAGGAANTTTTTGTACAAAAAGTCATACATTTATCTTAAAAGGTTTTAGAAGCATAAAAAAAACTTTCTGGCGGCCATCTTTGAAGGCCTATAGCTCCCTTAGAAAGCATTTGCGGACACATGTTTATTAGAACTTTCTTGCTTAAAATCACATTTTCTATACATGGTTTACGTTTGTCAGTTTAACCCTAAAACATCCTGTATGTACAAATAAAATATAAATTATAAAATTTTAATTTTACAGTAATTTTTCGCCATGTTGTTAACAAAAAGGTTTCCTTTAGGCCACTTTCAGCTATAACGGCAATGTTCTATATTTCTCAGATAAATGTAAAAAAAATATCAAAAATCCTTAATAATGATTTTTTCTAATCGATAATTGTATGATTAATGTTTTCCAGTTATTAAAATAAAAATTTTTACACCGACCAGAAAAGTTTTAAAATTTTAAAAACATCCCTTAATTGTTTGGAAATTTAATACTCTAATCAGCATAAATAATATCTATTACATCTCTACATTTTCTGAATAAATTCTAAATTTTTTCAAATTTAGGTACCTAATGTTCGATGATCCACTTTATCGATTTTACTTCTGATTGTCATGATTTTTTTAATTTTTGTTTGAAAGTGTTTAAACTTTTTGGCAAAAAACTTTGGATCGATTGGATCTAATATAGTCTTATATTTTGGTGTCTTGGAAACACGATTGTTTTGTCTAAACAAGGTATAACGAAGAATCGCGTATCTGTCAGCATCAATCACTAAAGTGAGTTATTGTCGGGGAAGTTTCATTGGTGTCCAAGCGAAATTTTTTAATTTTTTGAAATAACAAATATTAGCTTTAGGAAAAGATTGCTTGAAAGGTCATGTATTGTTTCGAGATAATGAGCAGTTTTATACGACGTATTTTCCAAACGTGTGCCAAACAAATATTGCATTTTCTGAACAATTAATTCTTACTTTTTTAACAAATTTACATTCTACGTTTTTTCTACGTCCTTATGTCTAAAACTCACGCTTTTGATATAATTTGCGATTTTTCTCTCCAATATTTTGTTACATTCCTTATAAAAAAATTTAAAATGTCTTTATTTAAATTTAAATTAAAAAAAAAATATATAATTACACTGCGGGACAAAATTAACGAAACAATTGAAAATTCATTACAATTTGACAATCAATATTTTTCTAATTCAACCACTAGTCGAATTAGAAAGATTTTTTTGTTAATCGTAGCTCTGCTATGGGCAAATTTCCTGCAACTGATGCCCAAAAAAATAAAATCTTCATATTGTACAGGGGATGTAAATAGTGTCATGTTTTTTTGCCAAAATTTAAGTTTAAGCCATACAGGAGATTAATATCATATCTCCATTCTTAGGTTATCATGTGTCCAGTGAATACAAACAATGATAATTTTACTATCTTTTGCTTAATTTTATCCGACAGCTTAATAAACGTCATATGGAAAAATGCAAGATGTCTTGAAAAATTAAATATTTCTTGACGGGTTTGAGATAAATGAACCATTCAAGAAACAAAATACTCATGTGATACGAAACTATATCACTGTATAGTTTTCATATGCCTTAGCCACATGGTAATACTTACAGAAGAGCTTAAACTTTGATGGAAAATCATGATACTGTTTATACGATCAGTACAATATGAAGGTTTTCTTTTTTGAGCATCTGCTAGTTGCAATCTGCTAGCCCATAGTAGAACTATGAGCTAACTTGATTGACAAAAAAAATTATTCTAATCTGACCAGTGGTTGTAAATTATTGATTGTCAAAGTGTAATGAATTTTTCGCTAATTTTGTCCCGCAGTGTATTAAAATACATGGTTCAAAACTGAGAAGCAAAAGTAAATATTAAATTGATAATTACATTTATATATTTTACCAAAAATCAATCAGGTTGTTTTCAAAACTAAGATAATTCGAATTATTATTAGCAAATATTAAAAAAATCTCAAACAGCGAACCTATGAAGTTAGTGTTTAAAAAACGTCATATTTTGTAAAAGTATCAGGCTCCTCAAATAAATATAAATAATAGTACGGCACTGGGAAAATTAACCCCATTGTATGGCTTTGGATTTAGAATTTAATTTCCTTTAAAATATACCTCTAGGCATTTCCTTGATATCATCTGTCGTAGTTTCACTTCATTCTTGATTTTTCTTATCTAGAATGAAAGTTGCACGAAACTAAGAGGTTTATGATTTAAAAATATTTTTGACTACAAAGTAAGACGTGAGCGTGAGGTGCACACTATTTTTAGTGAAAACCCCTATATATTTTCCAATATACTTCTCTTTAAGATGTCAAAGTCAGGTTTACATTATATTATACAGTTTTCAACTTATTTAGAAAATTTCCAAAGTTTGAAGAAAATCAGTCCTGCAAAATTACTTATTGTCTTTAAAGCAATAGTAATTGCAATAACAAAACTTAGTTCAATAGAGGCAAATGTTTGATTAAGGGTCCTAAGGATAGGTGTATTTTAAATTATTTTACTTCGATGTTTTAAGGGGAATATACTGTATGTTACTAAATTATATAGTTATTGATCCTCATTATTATTGTTAGCTTTCTCAGCCAGAAAAATCGTAATGAAAATTTTCTTCCAGTTTTAATTATCAAGATCTAAAAGTTTTTACACTTGACGTTTCTCTCACAATTCTGGTGAGCATGTCAAGAAGCGATGAAATATACGGACCTCATTGACAATGGGTTTGAAACTGTTTCTAGTTTGAATTTTTTTATTTTTAAGTCCTATTCGTATTTTATTATACGATTATTTAACTCAATAAAGCAGTTACATTTATTTGTTGAGTTTAAATACTGGAAACTGTCATAAAAAGGAATAAATTCAATAAAATCGAATAAAACCAATAAAAATTCAAAAGTAGAATATAATTAATTTATGAACATTGACTGCGAATAGAAGTTTTTTACTTGAAAACAAATATTACCACAAAATTCTAATCAATCTTTACTAAAATTCATTCTTCCACGATTTCGGTATTAAAGTATAGTATTTTTCAATTTCCAGATAAGGAAAAACTAATGAACACAGATTAGAGTGGAACCGAATCGGAAAAATGTATCAACAAGTGGTATTGTTTTCCATCATCATGCTTAATTGTGTAATTTTTTCGGCCACCGCCTACCACAATGAGCAATATCAGTTGGAACAAAAAAGAAGCGCAATCCCTGAACGACTACTCAGTGAAGCCGATTATCCGGATTATCAAATGGGTGTGAGATATGACGAATATCCCGTAAGTTTTCCTACATAATTTTTTATTATCCCCCACCCGGACAATGACTGATGATTGCGAATAAAATCAATCACTCACGATGACCAAAAAAAAAGTATAAAAAATCAATATCATATGCGCTCACCTGTAGGGTGACAAATCGTTTTTCCATGTTTAAATGCATATATGGATATTATTAATAAATAATTGACGTACAATATTGAAGAGTGTTACCAACGGAAGGAAAATAATAAAGGAAGAGAGAAAGAGGGATACAAAGAGAGATCATTAATACAAATCTTGACTAGAAATGGTCATCGTAAACAACAATCAGCATCGATCGGAGAGTTGAAGGACAAAATATTATTATTTTCCATTAGAAGATGCGTTACAGGGATACATCAACCTTCTTAGTTCAAGACGCGACCTTTCGACAGTCAATTTATTAGAATTTTTTTAAAACAAATTGATAAAAATAAGCATTTTTTTATAAGGAAACAGGGTTCGTTACTCTCTGACGTCTGCGTTTTTCAGGTTATTTATAACTTATTAGTGTATGATACACCATTATTCTTGTAATAAAAGGAAAATCACACTTTATTTTATATAATAATTTTAGGAGACCCAGTTTAGAGATTACAGGGTTCAACAACGATTTTGTTAATTGAAAAATTATAGCTGATTTTAAATATTTTGGACACAGATTCTTTTGACACGTTAGTGTTTGAAAACGAATTTTTCGAATTGCTACTGGAATTTTCTGCGTTAGATTTTTTCAGTCAGCAGACTTCATCTTATACAGTTAATCTTTTAACGTGCTTAAAACAGGAGCTGCAAATATTTTAGATTTCTAAAAATATTTCACGGCAATTCATCAAGCATGTATTCAAATGTTCCTTACATAAGTTATAAATATCGTTCACTATTGAAATCAAATTCGTACAAATGTCGTCGAAGTACTTCTCTTTTAAACTCCCACACCACAAATTAATAGGAAAACTATTTTGGTTATGCCTCCCGACTCTTCAACAGTGATTTTCTTCACATCAGTAAAAATGATTATTTCGATTAAAAATCCCATTGCTTGTAAAGTTTGACTCAACTGTAAACAAAATTGTTTATGGAATGCTTTTATCAATACTTGCCTGATTCAAGAACCAAAGAGCAAACTGGAGTTGGTTCTGAGAATCACCAGGGAACAGAGTATGGGCATATGATGTTTAAAAAGTTTTAATGAGTCATGTTTTAATATTAACCAAACCTTCTCTTTGGAAATATTATATTTCTTTGATAGGCCTCTTATTGAGGATTGAAATTTCTGTACGAAAAAACTCTTTCCTCGTTTGTTTCCGGGAATTTAATATTTACGTCCCTAATCTTTTTAAATAATCCATGGATCTATGTTCACAATATTTACTAATTATGAAAATATTCTTTCATTTAACTGGATATCTATTAAAACACAATAATAAAATGTAGATTCTAATAAAATACTGGATCTGTTAGCGTTTCTTTCACTAACGGAATAACCAATATAACATGCCAGTTTTTTCTGTATTTAACTACCTACATTTTAGCTTTAATTAAACCGAAAAAAGCATTTAAAAACAATTTAACACGTTTATAATAATTAGAAACTCGAGGCAAAACTTCTGTTAACGCTTTTTACGAAATTATTTTGCTTTCCATTGGCAACTTACTGAAAATATTAAAGTTAGTTTATTTTAGCAATTTTGAATCACTAAAAAAGGAAGCAGTAAAATATATCAATGAAATTAGAAACAAGTAACTATTTAATAGATGATTAGCCACCTACGTTTGCTATTAAAAAAACATAGTTTTACGTCATATCTTAAAAATGATGGTCACCCCTGCAAATTTAGTTGATGTCATTGAATTCTACACAAAAACATGTACCGAGAGAAACTTATGTCAATTTTCTAATTTTAATAGATGTCAAAATATTGAAGATAAAAGATTTAGACAATGTTCAGTTTTTCAATCCCATATAGTTTTTCATATTTAAAATCTACATCGCAATACCTATGAGAATCTGCCTAAATTAATCTATTTAACTGATTTTCTATTCTTTCAAAAAAAAAAACCCGTAATGAGCGGTAGATTATGGCCACTCTCTATATGGATTCATATCTGTGGTGTATGGTATAAATATGATATCTCCAAAATACATACAGGGTGTCCCGTAAGCCAACGTCAATCCTTGAAGAGCGGATAGACCAGCTCAAAATAAATCGATTTAGCCAAACTTGCTTCAGTCCAAAAGTTGATACTAACAGAGCTACAGGGTGTCAAAGCTGAAAAAATAATTCACATTTTCTATAATATCTTTCAATTGATTTGACCGAATTTCACGAAATTTCGTATATGGGGGTTTTTTGGGACTAGGAATTTGAATTTATAGACCATTTAGTTGTATCTGCTAGAGGGCGCCACAGGTGGCCATCAGGACACACTTAAATCACTACAACTTTTTTGTCCTACGCTGTATGTCACTTTGAAGCAGAAAAATCTATTCTCTTATCGTTTCTACTTAAAAANTAAAAAAACACCAGGAACCGCCACTGAGTATTATCGAGTCATAGTCAAGTGAAGAGAAACGATGTACATAGTAGATTTTTCAAGGAAACACTTATTTATTATGAAGTATAAGTTTCTTCTCGCGTTGCTTCGGGATAAAATTTTCTAACGGTTAAATTGGAAAAAATACAACCTTGCAGATGTCAAAAATAATGAAAAAAGAAAAAAATAACAATTTACAATTAAAATGTTAAGTATCATGTCAAGAATGTCAAGTATTACGTATGATAACTTAATTCAGTTGGTTATGCTTTTACTTATACAATGTTGTCATTTTGATCACTTCAACTATCGACAACTCCATGTTATAACGTCACGTGAACCCATAATTCAAGTGCGCTTACACACACTTTACATAGGTGAGTTCATGTGACATCATTTCAATGTAGATTTGAGACATAAAAATATCAAACAAAATGAATGCATTTTTTGTTCCTAACATGAGTTTGTGATGTGTATATATATAAATATATATATATATATATATATATATATATACATACACATCACAAACTATAGGTAAGGTTTTTTGAAAAAATTCTCGGACGGGTCGATTTTATTTTTAAGTTAATCTTTTTCTTACGCGAAAAAAATATTTTCTCCTGTCATTTTTTTCAGGTAATACCGTTGTCATTCATTTTTTTAAATGACCATCCTCAAATTTTTTTCTTAATTTTAAAAAACTTTTTAAGTAACTAAACGGAGGAGTAAAAATATTATTAACTTACCTACATGACAAATTTTTGTGAGCAAAATACATTACTAATTAAACATAATATAAATTTTGTTTTAAAACTAATGATACTATTTGGAGTTAAATTAAAAGAAATTAGCACTAACATAATCAAAATCAATCAATCAATTGAAATCAATCGTTGTGACTTTGTTCTGCTATTATCAATACTTTTCGCAAATGAAGTTGATCCGAATGAACCACATAATGGTTCCAATGAGATGTAACTTAAGGAAAATATGCAAATTTTCCTTCATTCATAATTTTGCACTCTTCTGCACGTGTGTAAATACTGTGTGGCATGTTCAATAAAATCGTGGATTATGTTTTGCATTTCCAATTTAATTCGCTTTTTTAAATCCTTTTGTGGTTGATTTACATAGACTCACGATTTCAGATGACCCCATAAAAAGAAATCAAGCGGTGTTAGATTAGGCGATGGAGCTGGCCATTCAAACGGAGCACGTCTCTCATCCAATAGTTATCAAAAACTTTATCGAAAAATTGACTTCGACGAAGTAAGGAGGAGTTTTTGTTGGAGGGGATTTTGTTGGAACCTCATACTCTCATGTAATATATTGAGATCAACTTCATTTGGGAAAAATGTTTCCAATGCCAGAACCACCTCTAAACCAAATATTTTTAAATATCGAGTTGCCGACAGGTTTCCATTGATAAAGAAAAGCCCTAGAAGACATCACCATCCATTCCCGTTATACGTTAACTTTTTCCCTATTTTGGCTGTGAAACTCATCTGTCCTGTGAAAGTTTTCTCTGGTCCAATATGTACAGTTATAACGATTCACGACTCCATTCAGATTAAAAATAGTCTCGTCACAGAAAACGATATTGCTTAGAATGTATGGATTTTTATCACACCGCTCCATTAACTGCTCGCAACACTGCAAACAACGATTAAGATCGTCGTCATTTAGCTTATTAATTAGTTCCACATTGTAAGAATGAAAGTTTTCCATTTTAAATAGCTTCACCATAAAAGATTGATCTACATTGTTATCTAATGAAATTTGTGAAGTAGAGACATAAGGATATTCTTCAACTTCCAAAGGGACATTTATTTTATTTTTATCATTCATTTTAAGTCGACTTCTACCTAGCATATTTTTGACTTTACCAGTTTCTTCAAAATTGTACACAATTCTTCTAACTATAAATTGCACAATTGGAGTCCTCTCTGAATATGTTTGGTTAAATAGCACACACATTTCTTCATGACTTCCTATTTTATCCCCACATCCAACCATGACTAACATTTTAAGTCTCTCTTTTTCTATTAGACGTACCATTTTTAACAAGGTTTAAAGACTTTGATGTACTTGTCAATCCGATTTTAAGTTTATCGGCCGATTTATTGCTCGAATTGTTGCTTTCTATCTTATCATCATTTGGGATCGCCAACAAACATAAGGAAAACATTTTGAACTTTTTTACTGTTTTGTCATTATCGTAGCGCTAAGCCTTCATTGATAAATTGTGAAGAATCCGAATTTTGTTACAACACTTGTAGAACGCTATTTATTTAAAATTTTTCTTTTGTAATATACCAAAATTTTTACATTTTCGGATAAAGCATTGTGAGAGCTTTTAAAATTCATAAAAAAACCGAGTTATCATTTATAAAAATGATTCATGACGTCATTACTCGGAAACAAATGACGGTCGAAGTGACTTTTTTTATACAAGAATAAAAATAATTTAAAAACAAAATTGTCCGGAGATTTTTCCAAAAAATCTTGCAAAACAAAATTATGCATTTTATACAGAACTTTATCATCACTCCGTATATCCATCATAACAGTCTGCTTTTGCCTTTATCATCTTTATTATAGTTAGAAAAAAGAAAAAATTACAGAAGAAAATTACTTAGTATTAATAACAAGTCTGCTTGCAAGAATAATAAAGAAGATGCAGAATGGTCTGGATAAAAATTTACTTTTTCCAGGACATATTTGTTGTTTTTGGCACAAATAAATTTAATGATTTGAATTTCGACGTAATGCAACACCAACTTGTTTTTGTGATTAAGTTCATTTGAAATATTGTCTCTTTCCTAAACCGAAGAAAATTTTAAAATATATGTACATATAACGTAAAGGGTGTCCCATTAAGACCGCCTATTTTGAAATGTGAAAAAACGCAGTGTATATTTAAAAAATTCAGATGTTTTTATTGTAATAGGGAGTGTAGACATGGAGGTTATGTATAGAACACAATATCCGATAAATGGCCTCCTCGTGACTGGCGGCACTGGTTGATCCTTTTGACGAAATTTTCGATAACATTTTGGCATAGTGCCGGCTCAATTTCATCAATGGCACGTCGAATCTCGTTTTTCAGTTCAGGAACCGTCCTTGGCTTATTGGCAAACACCTTTTCTTTTAAAAAGCCCCAAAGGAAAAAATCGAGTGGCGTTAAATTGGACTGTTCTTCTTTGAGAATGCAGCTGGCAATGCGGTCACCGTCAATAGCGTTCGCTACCGTGGGATGATAAACACCTTCATCTGGCCAGAAATTGCCGCAATGGATCTCACAGACCTATGGTTTCAACAGGACGGCGTAACCTGCCATACAGCGAACGAAACAATCGAATTGTTGAGGACGAAGTTTCCAGTTATCTCACGCTGCGGAGATGTGATATGGCCACCACGATCATGCGATTTAATGCCACTCGATCTTTTTCTTTAGGGCTTTTTAAAAGGAAAGGTGTTTGCCAATAAGCCAAGGACGGTTCCTGAACTGAAAAACGAGATTCGACGTGCCATTGATGAAATTGAGCCGGCACTATGCCAAAATGTTATCGAAAATTTCGTCAAAAGGATCAACCAGTGCCGCCAGTGACGAGGAGGCCATTTATCGGATATTGTGTTCTATACATAACCTCCATGTCTACACTCCCTATTACAATAAAAACATCTGAATTTTTTAAATATACACTGCGTTTTTTCACATTTCAAAATAGGCGGTCTTAATGGGACACCCTTTACGTTATATGTACATATATTTTAAAATTTTCTTCGGTTTAGGAAAGAGACAATATTTCAAATGAACTTAATCACAAAAACAAGTTGGTGTTGCATTACGTCGAAATTCAAATCATTAAATTTATTTGTGCCAAAAACAACAAATATGTCCTGGAAAAAGTAAATTTTTATCCAGACCATTCTGCATCTTCTTTATTATTCTTGCAAGCAGACTTGTTATTAATACTAAGTAATTTTCTTCTGTAATTTTTTCTTTTTTCTAACTATAATAAAGATGATAAAGGCAAAAGCAGACTGTTATGATGGATATACGGAGTGATGATAAAGTTCTGTATAAAATGCATAATTTTGTTTTGCAAGATTTTTTGGAAAAATCTCCGGACAATTTTGTTTTTAAATTATTTTTATTCTTGTATAAAAAAAGTCACTTCGACCGTCATTTGTTTCCGAGTAATGACGTCATGAATCATTTTTATAAATGATAACTCGGTTTTTTTATGAATTTTAAAAGCTCTCACAATGCTTTATCCGAAAATGTAAAAATTTTGGTATATTACAAAAGAAAAATTTTAAATAAATAGCGTTCTACAAGTGTTGTAACAAAATTCGGATTCTTCACAATTTATCAATGAAGGCTTAGCGCTACGATAATGACAAAACAGTAAAAAAGTTCAAAATGTTTTCCTTATGTTTGTTGGCGATCCCAAATGATGATAAGATAGAAAGCAACAATTCGAGCAATAAATCGGCCGATAAACTTAAAATCGGATTGACAAGTACATCAAAGTCTTTAAACCTTGTTAAAAATGGTACGTCTAATAGAAAAAGAGAGACTTAAAATGTTAGTCATGGTTGGATGTGGGGATAAAATAGGAAGTCATGAAGAAATGTGTGTGCTATTTAACCAAACATATTCAGAGAGGACTCCAATTGTGCAATTTATAGTTAGAAGAATTGTGTACAATTTTGAAGAAACTGGTAAAGTCAAAAATATGCTAGGTAGAAGTCGACTTAAAATGAATGATAAAAATAAAATAAATGTCCCTTTGGAAGTTGAAGAATATCCTTATGTCTCTACTTCACAAATTTCATTAGATAACAATGTAGATCAATCTTTTATGGTGAAGCTATTTAAAATGGAAAACTTTCATTCTTACAATGTGGAACTAATTAATAAGCTAAATGACGACGATCTTAATCGTTGTTTGCAGTGTTGCGAGCAGTTAATGGAGCGGTGTGATAAAAATCCATACATTCTAAGCAATATCGTTTTCTGTGACGAGACTATTTTTAATCTGAATGGAGTCGTGAATCGTTATAACTGTACATATTGGACCAGAGAAAACTTTCACAGGACAGATGAGTTTCACAGCCAAAATAGGGAAAAAGTTAACGTATAACGGGAATGGATGGTGATGTCTTCTAGGGCTTTTCTTTATCAATGGAAACCTGTCGGCAACTCGATATTTAAAAATATTTGGTTTAGAGGTGGTTCTGGCATTGGAAACATTTTTCCCAAATGAAGTTGATCTCAATATATTACATGAGAGTATGAGGTTCCAACAAAATCCCCTCCAACAAAAACTCCTCCTTACTTCGTCGAAGTCAATTTTTCGATAAAGTTTTTGATAACTATTGGATGAGAGACGTGCTCCGTTTGAATGGCCAGCTCCATCGCCTAATCTAACACCGCTTGATTTCTTTTTATGGGGTCATCTGAAATCGTGAGTCTATGTAAATCAACCACAAAAGGATTTAAAAAAGCGAATTAAATTGGAAATGCAAAACATAATCCACGATTTTATTGAACATGCCACACAGTATTTACACACGTGCAGAAGAGTGCAAAATTATGAATGAAGGAAAATTTGCATATTTTCCTTAAGTTACATCTCATTGGAACCATTATGTGGTTCATTCGGATCAACTTCATTTGCGAAAAGTATTGATAATAGCAGAACAAAGTCACAACGATTGATTTCAATTGATTGATTGATTTTGATTATGTTAGTGCTAATTTCTTTTAATTTAACTCCAAATAGTATCATTAGTTTTAAAACAAAATTTATATTATGTTTAATTAGTAATGTATTTTGCTCACAAAAATTTGTCATGTAGGTAAGTTAATAATATTTTTACTCCTCCGTTTAGTTACTTAAAAAGTTTTTTAAAATTAAGAAAAAAATTTGAGGATGGTCATTTAAAAAAATGAATGACAACGGTATTACCTGAAAAAAATGACAGGAGAAAATATTTTTTTCGCGTAAGAAAAAGATTAACTTAAAAATAAAATCGACCCGTCCGAGAATTTTTTCAAAAAACCTTACCTATAGTTTGTGATGTGTATGTATATATATATATATATATATATATATATATTTATATATATACACATCACAAACTCATGTTAGGAACAAAAAATGCATTCATTTTGTTTGATATTTTTATGTCTCAAATCTACATTGAAATGATGTCACATGAACTCACCTATGTAAAGTGTGTGTAAGCGCACTTGAATTATGGGTTCACGTGACGTTATAACATGGAGTTGTCGATAGTTGAAGTGATCAAAATGACAACATTGTATAAGTAAAAGCATAACCAACTGAATTAAGTTATCATACGTAATACTTGACATTCTTGACATGATACTTAACATTTTAATTGTAAATTGTTATTTTTTTCTTTTTTCATTATTTTTGACATCTGCAAGGTTGTATTTTTTCCAATTTAACCGTTAGAAAATTTTATCCCGAAGCAACGCGAGAAGAAACTTATACTTCATAATAAATAAGTGTTTCCTTGAAAAATCTACTATGTACATCGTTTCTCTTCACTTGACTATGACTCGATAATACTCAGTGGCGGTTCCTGGTGTTTTTTTACAGCTGGTGCTGAACAAATATGGACCTGCAACTTCTAAATTCTTATTTCATATTAAGAAAGTTCCAAGGTTATATAAATATCTCAGTTATTCGTCTTTTCGACGACAGAAAGAAGACAAAAACTAATAAAAGGCATAGTTGTTACACAAGTACGTACTTGAAATTGTACGTACTTTGCTACAAACACAAGTACGTACTTCAAATTTTAATATCAACAACCGCTAATGTTACCATTTTAATTTCTGATGCTTTAAGTAGTATTAAGATTTTTTTTTTATTTTTTTGTCACAAGAGTATAATGAAGATGTCACACAGTCTCACGTGTATCTCGTTTACATTAAAGTTTGAAGGTGAGAAATTGCCTTACGAAGGAAAAGGGGATATTGAGTTGTCGTTTTAAGAGTAAATTGGTTGGCTAATTAAACATTAAATAAATGACTGTCGAGAGTAAATTTGTTTCGTTGCAAAACTCATTCTTAAAAACCTTATATTTAATACCTTGAAAATTGCGCATAAGCAGAATCTAAACAGATTTATGAGAAAACTTGTTTGAAAAAGAAAATGAAGGGTAATTAAAGTTTGTACAGATAACATGCATTTTTCCCGAAATTTTTTTTTTTTTTTCATTAAAATTTATAATTTTGGCGCTGGAAAAGAAAAATTACAAATTAATGTTGTTTTTGAAATAACTGAGATTAATAAAAACTCAATTCGCAATACAAACTATTACTTTACAATTGGAGGTAGATATGGAATAAGGAACCAAACGCCAAATCGAAAAAAATTTAAATTTCACGTGTATAGGTTGCGCAGGGCGGTAATATTAATGAGGCTTTGTATTTATTTCCGTGTCATATTGGGTGCATTCATCCCACACAACAGTTGAGTAAAATGCCACGTTTATTGGTTAAAAGCAGAGACATGATTATTTTGAGCCAATGAGCATGGCATTTTACTCAACTGTTGTGTGGGATGAATGCGACCATTGTTAGCCCCATTTGTTGAACCGAAACCTTCATAGTAAAACCGTTTTTTTCAATAGATGGTTTTAGAAAACATGCCGCAAATGTTCTACAGGGTGTCCACCGATTGATGGTATAAGAGGTGTAATGGGCCAAAAATTTTTGAGTTTTATTTTGTAATTCTGGAATTAAGCCCTGCTTGCTTTGAAACGAATTTGCAGTATATTTTGAGTTTTTGCAAGTCAAGTTGGCCTTGGCTATGAAGGAAAAACGATTTCCTTTTCAGGTAAAGTATCTTTTGGGTCAATATTTCAGCAGAATGTTACTAAGAAAACTTCTTCAGAATTAAAAATTATTACCCTATACCAAATTTCAGAAAGATCAGCCAACTTTGATTAAAACGTATTTTTTTTAAATGAGACAAAATTGATTGTATTTATTGAAAAATTAACTTATTAATTAGCAATTATGTTGAATAATATGAAATAGGGCATTTTGTAAAGTTAATTTTTCAATAAATACAATCAATTTTGTCTCATTTAAAAAAAATACGTTTTAATCGAAGTTGGCTGATCTTTCTGAAATTTGGTATAGGGTAATAATTTTTAATTCTGAACAAGTTTTCTTAGTAACATTCTGCTGAAATATTGACCCAAAAGGTACTTCACCTGAAAAGAAAATCGGGTTTCCTTCATAACCAAGGCCAACTTGATTTGCAAAAACTCAAAATATACTCCAAATTGGTTTCAAAGCAAACAGGGCTTAATTTCAGAATTACAACATAAAACTCAAAAATTTTTGGTCCATTACATTTCTTGTAACATTAATCGGTGGACACCCTGTATATTGTAGAATAATATGTTATTTTAAAATCGTTTATTTTCATCTATATCCATATTTACTAATTTCAGAAATATGATCCAGAAGCCCTGACTTGTTTCTAGATTTATAATTTTAAATTAAACTTAACAATTTAAAATTTTATAAAGAACCACACGCCTGGTTCTTTTTTAGATATTTAATTCAAAAAAATAATTTCAGAAAACGGGATTTTAAAGTTTAATTTCTGTAATATCAAAAAACAAAAGGCAAAATGTCTTGAAAAACATTAATTAATGTCATACAGTGGATAAAAATTAGTTTTAAAATTAAAGGATACTAGTCCTTCTGATTGACGCTTAATAAAAAATATGTTTCCGTGATTTCTCAGACTTCATAAAATGGCGTGTGGTTCCTTGTACTACGTCTAATTATTGTTCTAACTAGTGTCTTAAGTTTTATTGCTGTTAAAACTTTTTACTCCTCTTATTTCGTAATCAATTTTTGTTTGTTTTTTAATAAACAACACATAAATACTATGATAGATATTATATACAGTGGATCATAAAAATTTTAAAAATCGTAAAACATTTTCACGGAACTTTAAGATTTCTAGTAGCGGTAAAACAGCAGGCGATTCTATTGTTTCTTTTTGACATATTATATTGACTTTTTGTTTTTAAGATCTGAGAATATTTAATGTTTGTACTATAATGTAGTACATTATATCATATTATAATATAGGTACACAGGTAAGAAATTGTGGAATGTCAAATTACGTTTAAAAACGCATTTAACTTATTTAACATAAAGAAACTTCGAATTGTTTACAGGTAAAAAATTATTGGGTTATTTAGGATTAATTGACAAGTTAGTTTCTGTTATGAATTTTGTGTTACAGCCTCAAGGGCTTTCAAATTTCTAATTATCGTTAGCTCTAGGGAACATACAGACTAAAGTGGCTGTTTAAATGTGATCCTTGGAACTCTTGGGACGAAACGTTTCTGGTTCCCAAAATTTAATTCAAATATTGTGTCTAAATGTTATTTATTAGTGTGCAAGTATGTCTCAATAATTGTTTCAAGACTGTTAATTCAATTTAAAATAATTAATATTAATTCAATTATTTAATCTGTTTTTTCTTATATAGGGCTGGGGGGATCACATCAACTTCCAGGAATGTATACAAGAAAAATAAATATAAAATATTCATACGTTCTTATCCGATTTTAATTTGTTTTCAAGTTGTAGCCTAGTTAGAATTTTGCAACTAGCATAATTTTCCCCTGTACGTTATGCGTCTAAGCCTTTTTCGACGTTTGAAAACATCTGACAACTAAATTTGTTATTTGGATAGCGATATTGATTTTGACAAAATTTATTCAAATTTAGCATATGCAATTATAGAATTTGTTTATGATTTTTATCATAGTAATGCTATATTTATTCTTGTCTGATTTTCATATGGTTTTAAGTTATAGTCTGATTAAACATAAATAAAATGTAACAATTTAACATTTTGGTAATCATGGCGTTCCTTTAATAAATGTTCAAAAACACTGCTATTGACCTCTAAACATTTCCTGCTTCGTCTATAAAGGGCGCCTGTTGCGCTCCTGATTGCTTCATATCTTTCTATCGACTGCAGTATTTCTAATACGTTGAATTAGTATATCCCAAGTGTCTACTTTTACTTTGTATACTTTGTATTTGAGCTTCATCGTACTGATAGTATATTTGGATTCTGATGTTTATAGAAATATTCTCAATTATTCCTTGTATTCCTTTTGTAAGAAACTGAAGTAGTATTCTCCTGTGAGACGATTCTCCAGAACGAAAGAATCAATTACATAACTACTATTACACACTTAAAAAAAAAACTTGAAAACAAATAGAAATCGGACAAAAATATATGAATTTTTTACATTTATTTTTTTCTGTACAATACATTTCTGAAGTTTGATGCGATCTTCCCGACGCACTCTGTATATTACAGACATTGTTTTTTTATTTAATCTTATTCATTTTACTTTTTTTTGTAATGAAAATGCGTGTATTTTAATTCATGTTTTTCTTTTGTCATGAATTTCTTATTGAGTATAACATGTTCTATGCAATGTTCAACTACTGTGAGGAAATGTCTCATGTCTAACATAGACAATTTACTGTAGCGCAAAATTTCCTGCTAGTACCCACGTAAATTTTTTGGAACGATAAACTATACTATTTTACAACATTCTTTATTTAATAATGAAATAACATTAGGACTATAAAGAAAAATAACTTTTTAGTATTTAAAGACAAGCATATAAGATTTTAATAAAAGTTATACGCCCAACTAAAAAAATAATTTAGAGAGCACTTTCATTAAAAAAACTAAACTAGAGTGCATCTTCTTTTTGGATCCAAATTCAAAAGAAACTGAACCAATCTAATTGAGAGTTTCTTTAAAGGCTACAAGGAGAACTATAAATATAAATAGCGCGACCTGTTTCTTACAATTAGTCTTTCATAATTGTAAGGTATGATATAGTTATTGGAGCAAAATGGAAAATTTTAAAATACCGTTAGAGGGAACATAGAAAAAGTTTCCATGGCTATGACCATCTAACATCCCAAAAAGACTGATATGCTAGCATTGGCCAACAAAATGAAAACGGGTTTGAGGAAACTCATATTCTTCAACTCGGAACTTACAGAGATAGTAAAACAGCTAGGAGTGGTCCAGGATGTCACACTAATGGGAGGGGAATATTTGGGTAAAATAAAATCTACCATACATTTTTCGACTTATAGAAAATAGGATGTGGGGCCTTAATTCGTAGACAACATATTGGACAACAGCGATGAGACCGGTAGTCATTTATACAACATACAGCGGGAAAAAACTAACGAGTCTTCAGAGATTCGTTGATTCGTAGATAGCACCTTGAATTTAATGAATGGTTACCATTCTTCAGCTATAATCATAGCCTAATAAGTTCATTTTTGTGGGTAGAAACGTCAAAAAGCATTTTTAATTAATAAAAACCAATAAGGGATTTTCTCGTATTTGTACCAATGTTTAATGATTAGAAGAATAGAAGAATATTTCATTCTTCTAGTAAGTAAACCTACATAAAAATGGGTATCGAAAAAGTCAGAACCCCAATTATATCTTTCTTCGTAGATTAATTTTTATTTTTAAGAGAACAACTTCATTGAAACTACATAATATAAGGTAATCTATAATAAAACGAAGGTATTGCGGCACACTTTATATTTTCAAATAGGATCATTCCGATTTTAATCCATTTTTTGCTTTAACGCAAAGTTTTTATTAAACCGATTAGGATATCTCCTATTTTTGAGCATTTTATAAAAAAAAATAAAATATCCTTAATTATAATTTAGATCAGGAATTATTGTTAAAAAGAAATTTTAAAAATCTAAATTGATGTACCTCGGAGTTTTTTAACTGAGAAAATACCTAAAAAGGAGTACAACTTTTTGTTGAGCTAATTACATGTCATGTAATTAGCTCAACTAGCTAAGGTATGTAATATCTTTTTTGTAGCCTTTCAGTGTTTGAACTCAATACAGTTTTACATTGAATGGATTTTTTTCTAAGTGTATTTACTTTACCTAATTTTTATAACAAATATGGTAACAGGTTTTGTGGAAAACATTTCTCTGAAAGAAAATAAATTGGTGTCTTGAAAACGAAATGGCTTTCTTTTTCACAATGTGCCAATTGTTTGTAAATACGCATTATGTTAATGTGTTATGTAAGCATACCAGACAATGTTTTAGAATGAGTAGTTGAAGCATATCAAATAAAATCTAGGACGAGGTTTAGATATTGACATTTCCACGAATTTCTCTATTAATGATAATAAGTTAATCGTAAATTTATTTTACCTGTATGCTAATTTAATTAATATTAAAGATAGATCTGATACCTATAATAAAGTTGGGAACTATTGGGAGCAACCAACCAATCGGACATTGACAAATGTTAGATTCCTCCTTTATTTTTGAACGGACATACATGCTACATACGTAGTTATGCGCAAGCATTTTAACTTAGCGATTTTTTACATAACATATTTAGATTTTTTATATGTAGTTTGTCATTCGATAATTTTCATAAATTTTCACAAAATATTAGAATGAGAAGAAGTAAAACTGAGAACTTTCCAATTTTAAGACACTCTGTATACAAAGGAATATTTAGACCTTCTTGGGGGTCTTCTAACATAAAACGCCTTTCAACGGACTCAGAAAAAAATATATGTACAAAACACAGCGGTCGATCGCTTGAGAACAGCGACCTGCCGATCTCCACGGGTAACGAAAGATTGTTCGTTCCATTTCGCGTAAATTAAGATCGTTGACATACGAAATTGGAGGGTGAAAACCCTTTCTTTTTCCAGTACTTAATACTTTCATCTCCTCTAGGCCTTTGACCTCATTTCCGAAAATTCGATATTTAAACACATTAATTAATTATTAACAAAAATAACGCGATGCCTTATTTATGTGTTAATTTATATACAATATTTTAGGCCCGCACATAAAGATTCATTTTAATGTTTTTTTTAAGATGATTGTGCCAAAGAAACGGACGGCTCTGCTGGTGAATCGGCTAATGATCGCTCTCAAAGAGGCTCTGGAAGAGGAGGAGGAAAGGCAACGCAATGAGAAGAATGCAAAAACCCCTAGAGTATTTGGTGTGGGAAGTTTGTACTCTGAAGATGTGAGAACGGTAAGAATTATATCGTTGTTGTTATTAATGTTATTTTACATGGAAAAAGAATTTTTGTTATTTCCCAAGTGGAATTTTAGTAATTATAACGATCGGCCAAAGAGGGTACATACTGAAAGCGCTCGAGGAATTTTACATTAACAATAATAATATTTCATAATTAAAATCGCACCTCAAAGCGGTAATGAAAGTATACTTAGAAATTTTAACATCATTTTACAAAATTTTTAGAAGAATCAAAAACAGTCAAATGACATAAGTTCCATATTTCAATTATTGTGCATAATTATCAAAATCCTCAGATACGTAAGTTTTAAATTGTGCGAAATTTTAAATTTTCATTGCATTGCAACAACTGCATCTCCCAAAATTTTTAAATTGAAATCAGGGGCTTAGGTTACCTCATTTGAAAATTGTTTCACTTTCTATTTATAAATTTTATTGTTTTATCATTTTCAGTAAACATGAACATAGAAAATAAATTCATTTAAGGACGTTTATACCTGACATATCTTGCTCGACACTTATGTCTGACACACAGATTTATTTCATGATAGATATCTCAGATATCGGAGATCACATTTTTTTGTGCGTTTATTAGGATGCGGAGGATAAAAAGGTTGACATTTATAGTTTAGAGAAAATATCTAACATAAATGTAAATTTTCTTTTAGACATAAATATTGTACCTAAATATTTCTCTCTATATTGTATATTATCCAATTACTTGAACTATAGCCTGAATTAATAAGTTGAATATGAAAAATATGATCTCCGATATCTGTGATATCTATCATGGAATAAATATGTGAATTAATTAATCGGTCAGACATCAGACATAAGTGTCAACCAAATTATATCAGGTATAAATGAATCAGTTATTATGAAAAGAGTATGAGTCGCTATTTTTCATAAAATTAGTTATACCCACCAGATTATTTTGCACACTTTTATGTATAATCCTTCCAAACGGCAAAACATTTTCCTTTATTGTTAAACCAAAAGAATTGATTTAAAAAAAAAAGAAACGGAACTTTTATGAAAAAGTCATAAGTCACTGACTTATGTCTGTTTCATAAAAATATGTACATTTTTATTTTTTTTGTAAATTTATAATGAAGTAAAATACCGTAGGTACTATTTTATGTTGTTGCTAAGTTTTGTTTATTGTAACTTAGCAATATATGTTTCTTTGTATTAATAGGGTATAAAATAATATAAATTATTATATTTAATTATTACAAAAATTTTCACTTCTTGCGTAAAACGCATAGTTATAACGTCGTTTTTATATTACGAAATTTTTTAAATGTCATCAGAATCTGAGACAAATAATGGAAGTGATTGTTTTAATAAAAAAAGGAAACCACACCCCGAGTCTTACAGGCAAAATATTATAAAAACAGCAAGGTTGGAAGGAAGGGAATATATTGGTTACCACGGCCGTACAGTAAATATTAGAACTACGAGTAAAAATTGCATTCATCCTCCCTATTTAATATTATAATGAAATAAGTAATTTTTAAGATGCAAACGAAACTGTTTTCAAAAACTAGATATAATGACCAAGAGAATATTATAAAAAAAAATAATTCATTTGCGAACAAAGATTGCCAAGATACATATCTTCAAATGTTAATAGAAAGGTTTGCGTCCTTAAAAGGAGACCCAGGAAAAATGAACCAAAAGCTAGAAATCATACTTTTAAATATAATGTTGAGGTTAATGGAAATCGTCTGAAGATATGCAAAAAAGCATTTATAAACTTGCATGGTGTGACAGAGAAAAGGGTTCGTCGTTTATCTATTCTTTTAAGCTTTGGAAAAACTCCAGTGGAAGGAAGAGGAAAAAGTCTAGGGTCGAGAAGTAGGGCTGTAAAAGGGGAAGTAACAGAATAGTTACAAAACTACATAGAATCATTTGAAGTTAAAGAATCTCATTATGCAAACCGCCAAATCAAGTATCTTAATGCCAATTTGAACGTGAAAATTTTGCATTCACTATTTATAAACAAGCATCCTGAAGAAACTGTTGGATATGTGTTCTATTTAAAATATTTTCACGAAAATTATTCATATTTGTTTGGTCGTCCTCAACAAGATGTGTGTAGCTTGTGTGAAGAGTTCAGCGTTAAGCTAAAAAATCCGGCTTTAAACGATGATGTCAAAAGAACAGTGTGGCGGAACAAATGATTCACATCAAGCGAAGTAAAAAATCTTACAATAAAATTAAAGAGGTCCAAAATTTGCTACAAAACAGAAATGATGCTATGGGCATCTGTATAGACTATATGCAAAATCTGCCTCTTCCAGAATTACCTGTTCAGCAGGTGTTTTACCTACGTCAGCTATGGGTGTTTTATTTTGGCATTAAAAATTTGAAAACTGGTAAATCTTATTTCTACGTGTATCATGAAGGGCAAGCCAAGAAGGGACCCAACGAAATCTGTAGTCTATTGTATAATTATATCACACAACACATTTCGGCAGAGTGCAAAGAACTGTACATATTTTCGGATAATTGTCCAGGACAAAACAAGAATAACACAGTTATTCGGTTTTAATGGCATTGGTAGCAATTGGAAGATTCACAAAAATTGTTCAATACTTTCCCGTGCGTGGACATTCATTCTTGCCATGTGATAGGGATTTCGGGGTAATCAAGAGAAATATAAAAAAGGTAGACCGTATTTACACACCCCTT